>JAVFBZ010151299.1:4477-31271 GCA_032466195.1 Katharina tunicata
CACCCCCCCCCCCCCCCCCCCCCACAAGTCACTGAGAGGCATGTCGTCAATTAATACCTAATTATAATGGCAATCTAAAATGATCCTAGCCAAGTATAACAAACTGTTCGCTTTGTAAAAAAAATATATAGAAAATATATCATTTTGTGACATTAAACATGGAACTTTTTTGAAAGCATTGCTATAGAAGAAACTAAAAGACGTGCCACTATATTATTAAATGACAGTTGGCTGTGTTGAGATTATGGGGAAATGTGACAAGAAAAACACCACCTTAAAGTTCAGCTAATTATTACATGCAATATATCCCTGTAGACTAATTTCGGTTTCATCTGTTCACTTCCCTTAATCTAAATCATATCCAAGAACACACATTCTGGCAGGGAATGTGAAAAAATACATTCTACAGGAAATCTATAAAAACTGTTCCTTATATGTTTGTTGTAGAAAACGTGTTTAAATATTTACATTTTAGAAGGGTGGGAAGCTTCAACGGATATTTATCGAACACATAGGCGTTCTCGCATAAATAAGGCATTGCATAGCGTACTGAACATGTACAGTAAGAATCATGTTTGCAAAGAGTATAGTGATACTATGCATGGATTAGAACTCACTCTCACTGGTATTTAAATATAAGTAGATCGATAGGGTATAATGTATTCAGTTTGAACTAACCTAGTTAATTGTCACCAGTGTTGTCCATTGTAAACAACCCCTGTACGTAGTTCCAAAGCATGCAATTAAATACAAACATCACACCACCATAATGTCCTTGTCATCTATCACGTGGTCAATTATATTTATTAGAAGTCAATTTTAAAGTTATATTTTTACCATGTGAAATCAAAATGTTGACAATTACCTAGACCACGTGAGACTAACATTGGAATACATACAATAAAACTTACCCTGGAGACACGTACATTTTTGTTAAAATCCAAATTCCAAACAGGCAGTTATTTTGAAGTATTTTTTGTCAAATGTTTGTTTGAAGCATATTCAAATTGACTACCAGAGTTGGCTTTCTGACATCGCCGATGCATATCATACCATGACCCAATAACAAACGGATGACTTCTCTTCCGTCTTTGATCAATCGTATTTACTTACGTAAATAACAGGAAACCGGAAACTCTGCATTAATCATGGACAGACTCAAGTTCCGGTCTGCTAATAAGTTCCTCACGTGTTCAGCCATTGTGTCGGTCACGTTCAAGTTCATTGAACGAGAATTTTTTTTGGTACAGTGGCTTTTAAGACAAACAAAGCGCTGCTGTTCGAGACACAGAGAAAGCATGTTGGACTTGGGTCTGGAAAGACTGGGGAAGATTGTCAGTGTAAAGAAAAAGACAAAAAGACACAATTTGTTCAGAAATCCTTGAACCTCACACTTTTAATCATATGTAGCAGAAATGTCAGCAACACCTTGTCCGTATTCCTGAATTTTGACGAAGCATTGGATTTTCATCATTGGCAGACGCAAAGTTCCGGTCTGTTAGTAATTTCGACAATTGTTCAGCCATTGCGTCGGTCACGTTCAAGTTCATTGCACGAGGCTTTTTTTTTTATCTACATTGACCTTTAAGACAACCAACGCGCTGTTGTTCGAGACACAGAGGAAGCATGTTGAAGGTTTGACTGGAAAAACTAGAAAGTATTGAGAGCGTAAAGATAATAGACAAAAAGACACAAGTTGTTTAGAAATCCTTGAACCTCACACTTTTAATCATATGTAGCAGAAACGTCAGCAACACTTTGTCCGTACTCCTGAATTTTGACGAAGCATTGGATTTTCAAATAGTTTCGAAAAGACCGGTTTGTGAGACAAAGAGCTTTTACTTTAAACCAATATAGCACAATATTGCGTCATGTAATGGAGTTATTTTGCGACGGCACAAAATTAAAAATCGTTCGTGTTTTAAGCAACTCAACCCTGTAAGATGCCCATTTCGGTGTGAAAATAATGACATGCCTATGAATTTATGAATAAGCAATTGGGCTAATATGCATAAGTTTACGCTTCAATTGCTCTCCATGAAGGCTGAATTCGTGCTTTTCTCGCGCTTCAATTGTGAACCCTGCATAGCTCGTTTATACAGCTCGTAATGGAACTGAAAGTTGATCGACCGCAGGTCATGGAACAAAATTTGCCTACCAATTTCATTTCAACATCATCAGAAAATAAAACAATAAACCCTGTGTTCCACTTGTTTGTAGAGCGCCTTTACCAATTTAAAATAAAAGTAGCACGTCACAACCCCGGATATATGATAGACCAGCACCAACATAAAACATGCATATCCTTATTCATTTAGTTCTAAAGATCATTGTTTTGTAATATACTTGTAGTATATATGGAAAATAAAAACAACAACAAGACAGTGCTTCATTTGCACTATATAACGATGCGAGACAATGGCTCAACGAGTTGATCGGGTACCTGCAAATCCCTTCAATGTACCGACTATTGTCTAGGAAATCTGTGCCTCATTTTATGTTTTCAAGTTTTTACTTTACATCAGCAAATTCAAAATAAAAGAAATAAGTGAAATACCACTGAGTAGCGTATCGAATACCAGCTTAACAAATTCAATGGATCACCAAACAATTTTTGTACGGAGAACGAACCAGAAATCTATTTACCTGATATTTCAACGCAAAAACACGTGTATACATCTTAACTCAGTTCATCTGTTCGAGAGGGTACATGTGTTTAAGAAACTGTGTGTTTATAAGTAAGACCATCCCCTGTACCTGATAAACACAAAAAGAACATCCGCACCAAATTACGTTATATAATACCAGGCAAACCACTCTTGATAGTACATCGGTTAGTTTCATCATGCACTTCCGTACTGATTTTATTTTCACGGTTAGGTTAATGAGTTCGAATCCGCTTATAGCTAGGCTCCAGACATTTAAATATTGTAAAGCTACCACCAATTTGAAAGAGTTGAATTTTGTTAGTTCTGCCTTCCGCCATTTATGCTGGCGCGGTTGTTATATATAAGTGAAATACCTTACAGTACAGTCAACAAAATTTAAAATATATTTTATTTTTATCATACATTTTTGTGTTGTTTAGAAAGTGGCCGGTAGCATTATTTTCGTTTTATTTGCGATCACACTCTGACTGACTAAGATTGAACATCATTTTTCAGAAAATTTTGCACACAGAGATCGTTGCTGAACACCGAATCGCCACCGGGCGGTTTAGGTTACCGGCATTTGTTCCTGTCGATTCGGTGCCTGATTCTGAGGGTTTCTGACTGCAAATTTGTTTGAACTTGAAAGTGTTCAAACTGAGAATAAAACGAAAATACTGTTGTATTTATGCTTGACATCATTAACATTTTTATTCGTATTTAGAATAAATCTTTCAAATAACCCTACAGCTGTTCCAATAGGATATGATAGTTGAATAAGGTCATCGGTTGTTGGATAAAACACAGTAGACAATTTAGAACAGTCTTAGAACAATTGTTACCTTAGTTATATATTTTCCAGTTTTTCTGTGAAAGGATATGACAAAATGAAATGTTCTTTTTGATGTCTGACATTACAATGGTTTATTTATTTGACTTTTTACGGAAGTCTCTATATTTGGAATACCTGCAGGTGATCATTTACAACACTGCCATTAACAATGTTAACCGTCATCTTCATACTTATGGTGTTACAACTTTTCTTTTCGAAAATGACACACATTAACAAACTGTTTGTTGCTGTTATTTCACCATCCTATGAAGAATGGGCTTATGCTTTTTGAGAAGGATTTTATATTCAATGTCATGCAATTTTATCAGGTTGTGTTAAAATTAGATCATTGAATTTTTTATGAACTATGGAAGATCGTTTATATTATTGTTATTAATGACAGTAATCTTGGCTACATCCATACAGGCTTTCTTTCACAATGTGTCACACATAATACAATTAACATATATATATATATCGCGGCCTTTGCCTGGATGGAGGTTCGCTCATTCTGTCGTTGGCCTTTGAGGCTCAGTCGGCTGGATCGCTTGCCCGGCTGGCCAGAGACCCGAGTTCAAATCCCGGTGGAGGCAATAAAGATTTGCATACATTTATAAAAAACATATATATATATATATTTTGTATAAATTTTGCTTACCTCCACCGGGGTGCGAACTCGGGGTCACTGGCTAGCAGGGCCAGCGTTCTAACGGACTGAGTTACAGACACTCATGGTAGGTTTTATCCAGGTAAAGGCTGCGAATCGTTCTCTACGGTAAGCACTGGCACAGGCACTCTGAAATAGTGCCTTTTTAAACTAAATATTACCCACAAATGTGTTTTTTGTTTTTGAGTTGTTCTGATGATCTGGTTCTGGCATATAGATATTTTGTATAAATGTCAAATTATAGATCATATGAAGTTGCTACAAAAACTGCTGTTACCTTTCGTGTAGGATTTCCGCTCAAAGCCACTTAATCTGAACTACTTTAAGTAAAGTGTGTGATCGCTTGTTATGCTGCATTTGTTGTAGTTACCATATGATAACATATACAGTTTTTCTTTTCCATTAAGCACATTAGTAAACTGCATGTTGGTCTTATTTCACCATCTTCTGCCAAATGGGCTGACGATTTATGGAAATCATTTCCTATTTGATATCATTTATTTATTTTTAATTGGTGTTTCACGTTTTGCTAAAGGATAGTTCACTTATATGACGAATTTGCGCTGCCGGTGTATGGTGGAAAAACGGAAGGAAACACCGCGAGATCTCCGCAGCCACAGGGGGATTATAAGCTATACCGGGTACAGTCTTTGATGTCATCTAAGTGTATTATTAAACTGTCTTCAAATATTGTCAAGGATTTTCAGTTGACTTAAAACATATTGTATGTTACATTTAAGATTACTGAATGTAAACGTTGGAACAGAGGCTCAGAGGTTTTGCAAATGTTTTGATGACTAATGGCAGATATTTTGCAACATTTCCAATGACTGGCTGTAAACGTGGGTACAACCTTAAGATGTTTTGTAAAATTTTGATGATTTATTGTAGACCGTTTGTAACATTTCCATTAATGGCTGTAAATTTTGTACATCATTCAGTTGTACATTTGACAAGACGCTTTTTCTTTACTACCCTGTGTCAAACAGAGTCATTGAAAAGCATTTTATATCCATGATATTTGAATGGCGTTCGATGGATCGTTTAAAACTGAAGAGTATGTTCTAGTCGTCTGGAAGCGTGCTTTCAAGAGGTGCCAGAGATATGTGTAAATGTTTACTTTATGGCCGGTATCACCATACATCTTTTATGGTCCTACTCGGGGATAATTACAACACCTGCATCTCATTTAAAGAAACGTTGTTGTTTTCATATGTTTTAAGGCACTATTTAGGTGTTATTTATACATTAATAGAGCATGTGGAAGTGGAAAGAAACGACTAAAAAAACTACTTATCCTAAATGTAAGGTTTGTTATAAACTAAGGCTCTACCAAGTGCATTGTCTCGTCGGCAAGACCTGTCTTTCAGTACATTCAGGACTGAGGTGTAACGTAAAGGAAAAATACTCTCAATATTAGAAATAATTATGGTATTAGTTGAATGGAGGGTATTCACGAAGTGTTTACATGTTTAGTTTGGAAATATCAAAATATTAGTCGTGCCGTCAGACTGGAAATATGCCGGTGTTAACCGAAGCATATCTTAAAGGAAATATACTCTTAGGATTAGTTATGATTATGACGTTTGTTGGAGGGTACAAAGGAAGTATGGTCAGTTTGGTAATATCAGTCGAGCGATCATACTGATACTATGCCAGCGCAGACAGTGGCGTCACGTTAACGAAACACACATGTGTCGTTCAGATGAAAAAGCTTTACGCTATCAAGTTGGTTTTGTTCTTCTGTGAACATGATGATTATATAGGCGTTTAAATGTTGTTTTCTTCAGAAGTCGCTATTGCAGCTATACGCTAAGTGATAGACCAAAGTCACAACTTAGAGAGTTTCTATACATTTTATCTTTTAAAAAAAAAGTTTTGATTTTGGTATATTATATTAAGCTATTCAGTGGGAATCAAGGTATATGCTGAACGACTTCGCGTAGGAGCTTTCACAATGTTTAATTAGCCGAAGGATAAAACACTTGCAGAATTTTAAATGAGATTCCCGTTTATGACCGTTCTAAACAAACATAAATAACCTGTGACTGAGGATAAAAATGTTATTATAATTTAGATACAATGCTAATGAAAATGGAATACATCTGTGCATGCCTCAATATGTACAATAGTAAATTTATATTTAAATATAGTATTAATGATATACTAAGGCGAATTATATCCTGATTCTGTTAAAAACTTATTTGCCCTAATTCTTTATTTAATCGATCTAACAGCTATATCGTTAATCAAGCTTGTCTTCAAGTATATTAATTCACTAAAGCTGTCCTTAGCACAATGTTGATAAGTAAGGACATAGGTATTTATTTTTTACTTTCGCACAGTTAAAGCCCTTATAAATATCTAACAGAAACTCCGATTATGGAAGTCATGTTTATTGTTGGTAAAGAATGTATTTCGACATTATTATCTTATCGCTTTATTATATTGGGGATCCATCAGCATATATTGTAGTATATGTAAGGATTACAATTCTCAACTGATGATTGCGTGATAAACCTGAAAAAACCCAACATCATTTACGATCAAAACTTCTTGTTCAGAGAATTCCTCCACATTATCAGTTGTTTGGTGGAACTACTACCGACTCGCGATGTTTATACCAACAAACAATAACAGTAATTGAGCCCATTAATTTCATGCAGATCATTCACTCTTTAATATCAACGACATCATTTTAGTATAATTTGGACGTCTATAATGAGCTAATTGAGGAAACTGGCGGTTGCGTCTAGGAGTTTCTGCCATAGAAATCTTTTAACAAGGAACAGATTTTGACGATAGATACCCGAATGTTGTAGTGAGTTGCCGCTAGGAGATTCACGTCGATCATGACCCCACCAGATGTTGCTTTCAAGGTGTCAAAGATAACGTGTGGGGGGGGGGTTCCCTTTTAGATAGCAATCCGAAAACATTTGACCTGACCTAAATTTTTGAAATGGAAAAATTGCAACCCTTGGGTTACTATGGAGAGGACAGATAACAAGGATAAACTTGGAAAATCACTGATCAGTAAGATTAGCTTCTGACATCTAAAGCGGAATGCCAGTAAATTGGTTCAGAGATGAAATTCGGCACTATATATATTTCACTTAACAGTCAGTTTAAAACAACCCTGAAACGAGTAAAATAACACTCAATCTTGACATAGACAACTCGCGCAGTCTTTTGATCTACAGGGTAAATAGCTGATATTGTTGTTTTATGGTAACATTTAGGATGCACGCTGTACGTTACGCTATAGATTCACTTAAAGCGAGTCGTCGTCATAGGGGTATGGTTTATTTCTTTGTTTTATTTGCTCTGCGTTTAATGTCGTCCTCAATGAAATTTTTGTTTGTTTGTTTAAAATGTGTTATTTACTTACGTATCCGAGATTAGAATAAACAATTAAATCTCTATTATAGGTACCGACCCGTTTTAATTGTCTTGATTAGCTCTTCTTTACGAAAGAAATACGATAAATAATATAGCCTGGATTTCAACTTCCTCAGTTGTTGTTGATTAATCAAATATTTCATTCAGATATGATACCAACCATTATGAATTCTAAATCTAATCAGCATAATCTAGTCATGTTTGGTAAGTCATTTTTACTCCTGGTATTCTAAGCCGAACATGCGGAAAAAGTCCTGCACATTGACAACTGTACACATGTGAATAGTTTATCACAATGCAATAAACACAATATCCGTGTATGTACAATTGTTGTTGATTGCAACGGTTAAAACAACTGCTCTGATTTACATTCGTTCAAGACAATCCGATACTTAGCATTTTTGTTATGGCATCAAACTATTTTCTTTACGTGTTTGCATTATAGAAGCAAACGGATATGGATGCAAACCCTTCTATAGCTTCGTCGAAGTTGCCTTTTGTCAAATAGGTAACTACAATTAACCAGCTAGCAGCGGAATATCAATGCATAAAATGCCTGTTTAAAGGCAAACATTATAAGCAGGTGAAATTTGTCTTCAAAGTATTACACGCATAAATAATGCTTTTGAAATTGACCCATATAATGGCCTCCAATTAGATAACAGTTGTTTTGATCAGAGTTGGGCGTATTTAGTCTATTTCCTTTGGCGTCCACTGGTTATGCTGCCGGCTTACACTGGGCGTTCGTGATAGAATCACAATTGCACAAAGATAAACATGATGGATGTTTGCATCTTGAAGTAGTCGGATAACCTGTTTAAATTTTAGCAATAGAAAAAGTCTATCTCAATTACTGAATTTATTCGTCTTTCGTTTGATGCCTAACTTGAATATTCTAACGACAACAACTTTTCTGCGACACTTTCTACGTCTTTTGAAAATACTTCCTTCTATAATTCCTAACAATATTATGAGACGATTGTTTTGTTTTCGTCGCAAAGGATCGAGACAACCCTTAAGGTAAACAGGCATATTCTAGGCGCTATATGCGGCGACTGGATGCTGAGCAATGGTAAATAGATGTATGGTTTCACCTTGAACGTCCCTTAGGCAGTAAATCTGGTCGCAGCGATCAGAAACCCTCCGTAATAAAGACAACGTTCCCTTGGCGACTCCAATCATAATCGATGGACTAAAAACGACAATCACTTGAGGCATTTTCACGGTCATGTAGAGGAAGAACTAATTGCTTTGTGTTTATCGAGGTCGCCATCCATTCGACAATCCCCTAGGCGCATAATCGGCGCTCCACCTGCGACTGCTTGCGATACGCTTACTCAAATTTCGCATAGCCCGAACGGAGACGTAAATATGATGGCAATTATAAAGCTCTTTAAGAACGCTCTTGGAATCAATAAGTTCACTAGCTCGAGACATGGCTTATCTTTCAGTTGACAGTATACGTGGGGTACTGCAAGAATTTGTTTTAGATGCTGAAAAACAGCAAATTTTATACAGGTTTGCCTTAAATTATGTATAGATTTAGGGTCGTGTCATGTTCTTGTCTAAGCTCTTAAAACGCATACGGCTTAAATACGGTGACTTAGTTTAAAGTAGGCCCAAAATATCATTTAATATACAATAAGAGATATATCGAATACTTCTAATTCATCCCTTTTCTGTTTCAGAAAATAAATTATTGTTTAGACCACTAAGATATATTGAATAATGTATAATTGAATTGTATATATTTCTAATCCAATTAGGGATATAACTAATTCAATCAGAGATATCAATGATTCAATTAATGATATCAATAATTCAATTACGTATATTTGTAATTCAATTAGACATATCCCTTATGCAATAACAAGAATATCTTATTTCAAAAGCCATGGTGCAGAATAATGACATCTGCCAAATGTACGAGATCTCACGAGAGTAAAACGTTTGATTTCAACACTCAGGCATAGGCGGCATCAAATTGCCATCCAAAGTTATTGCTCCGTGTTAATCCTGTTAATTCCCCATTTTTGCAAGTTGTGTTTGGAATTTTATATCAAAACTCTTACGTTTCAGTCCGTCGCAGAGACGTTTTGGTATTCTTACGTTTCAGTCCGTCGCAGAGACGTTTTGGTATAGCGTTGCTGGAAGCATATCTGCAAGGGTATATATCTCTTACTACATTAGAGAAACTCGAAATTGAGATGTTTCATTTAATTTTTGATCAAATGATAAGTTGGCCCATACATTCATTCAAGGGTTAGAGGTCGGTCGTTCCCGCTGGAGGCCGACACAGCTGTGTTTCTGTAAGTTTAAGAAGTAACAGTAGCTCAGATCAGGTGAGTCGTAAGTTCTTTGTCCCCTCATTGCTCATGTTTAAAGCATACATCAATAAACGTAATATAGTAAAACGTTTAAATGTGACTTTTTGTTTCAACCGAACACACACAGTTACTCAAATTGTAACAACTTTCATTGCAGCATCAATTTGTTCGTAATAGCGATTATGTTCGTAATAGTGAACACGTGCAAGGCTCGTCTTATATTTCACACTATTTGAATGACACGTGCGTAAACATATAACTTATGTAAAATAAAAATCGGTGTGTGTTATATGAAGCCTCTTACTTTGAGTAAAATAACAATTATAAGTAAGTCGGCGGCTTGAATAAGTTTGATATGTAATTGGTGTTATATTTGTAAAGCAACCGAAGAAAATCTCAAGCCTCGTGCCAGTTAAAACAGATAACCGTATGAGTAAACAAGATACCCTACTGACAGATCTGTGCCTTGTTGACAGTAATGGTTTGAGCACTAACATGCAGTGCTTAATTATGTTATGGTTTACGGGGTTAAAGCTAAGTTCATGCTTTTCATATCAGCATGTGAACACATTTGAACTTAGACGGGACAACGATTAAGAGGAATAAACACAGTTTTATAGAAAACAATGATCAAACTTAACCTTTAATTTTATTTTTGGCTAGGCATGCACGCGTGAAGGTATTAAAAAAAATCCATTCTAGTATACTCCCTAGTCGGTACATGTGTCTGATATCAAATGAGAAATTTCAATAAAACGCCCTAATACACTCAGTTCCAGTAGATGACCAACATGATTAAGACGATTACCATAGAGATATATGCGTGTTAACTGAGGTTAATCAAGTCAAGATGTATGTCTTTGACATTTATGTCATCAATTTGTACAGTACATATTACCAACTTCCATGGCTAAACAGGTTGCATTATAGAATAAAAATCATGGATGTGTTCACCAATGTGAATGAAACAGTGGAGGCCACGGGACAAAGCTGTTTGACACAAGATGCATTTTTATTTGCTTTTCTTTCATGACATACATCCCTGACTCAGTTGAATTTGTGAGTGATCGATTGACGTAATAGATGAATCAAGCAATTTAAAGGCGTCAATTTGTAGTTTAATGCCACGAGTGTCTGTCAAGTCATGTTTAAAACAATGCTTTACTTCGAAATAAATTTGCAATTTAGTCCTTTCAATAAAATTGCCTTGTTTGAGACAGCGCTTAAGTTAAATGAAAATAATCGATGCAAATGTCCCACACTGAATTTAATTTATTAATCTACAACATTCTGTATTCAGCTGAAGCTATAAAAGCCAAGTCTCTGTCTTTAACTGATCCCGGAAGATTTACAGATATTGATTTAACTTTTTTCAAACCAAGCGATTATTGAGGTATTGCTGCGCATAACAAGATTAATCGAATTTGTGAAGAGCTGTTCAGTATTATAATAAGGAAGTTAGTCTATATTCATTTCGTTTGGGAAGTGAAGTTTGTCTCATACTGTATAAAGCCTTCTTAGAAAACCCACGACAGCTCTCGTTCTAGGAGCTACATTGAATACAAATGAGACGTTAAGTTAATGAATTCCAACCCACTAGACTTTTTACCTGGACGGAATATAACGCTGTTTATGTTCAACTGTCTAGAACTTTAAACATTATCGGAATTTGTACAGAGTGATTCCTTGAGTTAGAGAAATATAAATGCCATATGCTGTGAGATTGAAACTTTGCCTAAATATATAATGTGGAGCTTGGAAGTCAAAAACCTTATTATCGTATTGAGAATTCATGTGATCCGCGGCCGGGTTACGATTCGGTTATGGGTGAAATTGTTTAATCGAATATCACACGGGCAAAGTGCATTTTATATAAGCCGATTCCAAACGTTTACACTAATATTTGACTGATGACTGGTATGAGATCCCCCTTACTCTCTGAGCCAAGATGCAATATGGAGCGGATTTGCATTAGTTTGTTGCTTTTTTGCATCCTTAGCTTATATTTCTGCTATACGTCTTTTACCTGTCTTGACATGGAAACCTTAGGTTTGAATTTCCGCACCCACACTCCAAAAAGGCCGAAAACAAAACAACAGCTTTGTTTGCAAATTCTTACCATCGACTCAAACTCTTAAACTCTAACTCCATAATCAAAGTGCTTGATAGATATTATACAATTAATAATGTTTGTAAAGCAGCGACAGCAATTTTGTTATATGCATAAAAGAATCTTAATTTAGCATTTCAAGTATATAAACTCCAGTTGATTGTTAGAATCCGTAAAAGTAAAGAGGACAAGAAATGATGTCACTCATTTACTGGATAAAATACATAAAATAATTGAAGAATTAAACCTCTTCCGGAAACCACACAGCATATAATTATGTGACGAGCTCTCAAGGGAGTTTGAGTTTGAATACGAGTGTCTAATTAAGTGAGGACTCCGTGACATGGGACATTATCCAACTCGCAATCACCGCGTAAATGACTTTTCCGTGCGTTGTAAACACCTACGAGGCTTTGCTGTCGAAACCCAAGCTGTCATTTCGAGAGTAACGACTTCCATTCCTAATCTGGAACTTTCTCGAATCTCCCTTAGCCAGCAGTCGTCTGTCCATCTGTGTATTTAGCCTGCTATTTTAGATGACACCAAACAGGAACAAAAATCAATAGCCGCGTAAGTCTTTGATGTTAGAACGACATTAATTAGTGCTTAGTTTGACGCGGCAGGCTGTGAACCCTTAATATCAATAATTGGGACTTTAATGATGTTTCCTAAACCATAACATCTGGTCAAACTTATTACCTGTTCAAATATGGCATCGATCTGATTATCATACAAATGCATTCTTGAGAATGAACCGTTGTCGGAAGATGAATGGAAATCTATATACAATGTTTGAAAGCTTGATCATTTTATCTCCGGGGAGACCGTATATTGTAACCACTTTTTGTGGCCTGTTCCCCATTTTAAATCGCATAGCTTTGCTTGACACATATCTAAAGGGAAGCACCTCAGCTAAAATACGCAAACATAAATCACAACAATCAAATATCCCGCGAGAACAATAATTGGAAAGAAACTGAGATGAATGTGACAGAAATATAGCGAGAAGGATTTTAAAATTATTTCAATTTAAGGCGGATGAAATGATAGGCCGTAGTGTTATAGAGGAACAAAAACTATTACGAAGAACAAATTGAAAGTATTGTAGAAGGAATTACCAAGTTTAACGACGGTTGCCATAAAAATTGTTCATTAATCTGATCCTGTCTTTTGGCTACTCTGACCGTATGGATTGAAGTTGAAATATGATTATAAAAGCAGAGTTTAAATTGAGTTTGGTCTCTTAAATCGCACTAATGTTAATAAAAAAATGACAAGAATGCTTTGATTTTAAAAAAGAAAGGGATTAAGAATTGAAAATTATCTGCGAAATTTAGTACAGTCAAATATTCTATTATGCTCTATGCTTTGTCACAATGTTCCAAAGGCAGACCGTGTTAAATGTTGAATACCAATCAACCAATTTGATAAATTTACCCCTTTAAGAATGAACAAATATACAGCCATATAAAGATAATCAGTTTTATACTGTAGTTTTGTTCTTAAGTGACAAACAGAAAATACTTTTGAAAAAAAAATTGAATTACCCGTAAGTGTCGATAAATTTGGTTCCGCTTTTATTTTTTATTCTGTCATTTCTATGCCCATTATACAGGGGAATGGGATAGGGTGGATGCTGATCGATCTATTTTCGTCATGAATTGGAATAATATTGTCCCTTGTGGGCACTTCCAGTCAAGTTTCAGCGGTTTTGGAAAATAGCAAGGATTATTAACAAAAAAAGTAAATGATTTAAAAGTAGCAAAATTAGCTATGGAAATTTGATTAAGCTAAATAATAGCCTTTCAAAAAAGGTTTTCTAAAATGGATTATCTGCGACATTTTGATCGAAATTGGGCAAATATCCCTCATACATGATACATAACTACAGTTAGTGTGTGAATTATTATCATTAACTCATTGCCTACGGAATTTTGCGAACCTAAACTTCAACTTTATGAACTTGAAGGTTCATAAATTGTTCACTATAGTAATATATCGAACGAACAACAAACATGAAATAATATTCTGCGTTCAAATTTGATATTAACCATACTTAAACATGTCAGAAAAAATTAGTTTGAATTTTTAGAAAAACATAAAGCCTTAACTGAAGACATGTTGAATAATGCTGTCCATGAATTTTGTCCCAGTTTTCCGTTATTCGTTCATTGTTATGTACTGAGGGGAGTTAAGTGAACACATTTTCTCCACATGAATAGAAAATATCAATTTAATATCCTCCAATGGGCAAATTCTAGACACATTTGATTTATTAAGAACCAGATAGTGAGAGAGATAAAACCGAACCGAACGTTACTGCGCATTATAATTCCATACAAAATAATATTCAGATCCATGAGTGGCATTTAAAAGCTGGTACAATAGAAAACAATAACGAAGTTGTTATCCATAAGAAAATTATTTTCTGTCTATAAATGAATATTAGTTAACGTTTTTTTATTTTATATATTTATCTTTTAATATTGCAACACTTGGTGTGACATAACTGAATCGGTAGCATTGAAGCCGTGGGACTGACCCATTATCGATACTCTGCTCACGGAAATTGACCAATTCGAAGATACAATGATGTTCAATATGTAACAGGTACAGAGAATGATTTTATTGTACCCCTCATTCTTGGACGTGTAAGCTACACTGAGCTGTGGACTTATTGCTTTGTTTTAAACACTCAGCAATTTATCGCCCCTTCAAGCTTAATGCTATGTAGAAAACCCCCAGACAATAAAAAACATGGTATCGGATGAGAAGGAAATTGTATGGGACATCCCTTTGATATCAAGCATCCACTTCGCTTTCACATTTGTGTCTCAGTGGCCATTGAATGGCCCGAAAAAAAAACAGTGATGCAACCAAGATAAAACAAAAAGTGTTATATATGTTAGTTATGTTGGAAAGGGAATAATCCTCCAGTATGACAGTATACTTAAAGGTTTTAACTGTCTTTAGCCATAGGGTGCATAATCCATCGAAACGTACACTGGTTTTCATGTACATTGTTAAAACCATCTCTCATGTTACATGAAAGGTCATTTCGAATCGCCTGATAAGCATTGTTAATTAAAAGTTGGTTTGCAGTAAATGTTTGCGATTTGGACGATTTTCGTTTTAGAAGCATTTAAAACCCCAAATATCCATAGTCTCTGGCTGGAAATCTATGCAATGCTTAATATGAGTGATTAGCTTTATTATTGTAAACCATAGAATCATCTTTAGTACAATTTTATTCTGTTTTTTTTTTTAGGTCAGTTTAATATGTATTGTACTATCGACTAATAATTGATTACTTTCGCCGTCTCGAAACATTATCGAGTTCAAAAGCGAAATAACATAGATCAATTCCTTGTCTACTCAAGTTACATTCATCTATGGAACGGTCACAGAACACAAGAAAGTCATTAGACTAAGTGGCAGATTTGGTTGTAGAGACATCGACTTCTCTTTGACAGTTTTACCCTAACGCAAGGCCTTACTTCCTCCTCTGTGATGATATTTGAAGCGACCAATCTTTCACAATCTTTATGTAGCAAAACAATAACTTAGGATAAGGTTCGCTAGAAAACGACAGCAAGGGTTTTGAATAACTTATCCGCGAATAAAAATCGAAATTTGATCCATTTACTTTTAATGGCCCGCTGAAAAGCATGTAGGCGAAAAAGGGGCAGTCAGTTGGTAGGTTCATACTACTTTAAGTGCACTACTCAGCTAACATCTTGTGGCAGTGAGCTCCTTTGATAGCTTAACTCTTCCCTCTTAAACACTAGTGAAAAAAAACCGACTTTGTACATTCGGAAAATGTATTTGTGCTTTCGTCGATTATCTTACTCCATCATCAGAAAATATAGCGAAAACATAGTGGAAACTTTACATGATAATGTATACAAACAATTCACTTCACACCATTAGTGAGATGTTTTTGAAACGTTTGGGAGAAGTGAACAAAAGCAAAAGTTATAATAATGGAACCTGACAGGAGTTTGTTTGACCAGGTGTCCTATTACATAACATTCACCAATATGACAACTGGTCATACAGACACCTGACAGCTTCCATTATTGTAACTTTTACTTCTGCTCACTTCTCCCAACCGATTTCTTTTTGTCTTCTCTATGTAAAAAATAACTCACCCTTGGTTTAAAGTAACCTTTGGTTATAACTTGTATGTATAAATCATCATGTAGGGCCTAAGCTTTCCCATTTGCTTTAGACATTTCTTCTGATGACGGAGTAAGATAAACAACGAAAGCACAAACACATTTTCAGAAAGTACAAAATGTTTTTTTGTCATTTTATTTTCGACTAGTATGTTTAAACCACCATTCTTTGTTACTCGCAACTGATCCGTGGAACTATTGGCTGTTATTCAACGCAAAGTGAAATAAATCGAAAAAAAAAAATAAAAAAAAAAAAATAAAATAAAATGCTCAAGAAGTATAATGTAATCGGTAATCGTAAACATGTTTGTCCTTACCTAATTCTCCTTTATTAAGCAAAATCTCTGTGTATGGCCCATCCTTATCACTGCTTTGTTGTATTTATAGAGCTTCACGTCTTTTTGCCTGGTGAGTACAGAAGCGCCATAGGCGGACTTTTATGTGTTTTGTGGTGTTAACTCAAAGAGGAAGACTATTAAGTACTTTGTCCCCAAAGACGTTGTGATAATTACCATTCCCACAGCGACATAGGGGCATAAATGACTACTTTAAATAGATTATAGGAAGATTCTGTTTAATTAAAACTCCTGTCAAAGAAAATATTATCAAAAAAAAAAAAGAACTACATTAGCATCTAGTCAACAGATAATACAATAAACGCTTATCACTTTATGTTATTTGAATTAAAAGATGTGACGTCAACCCTATTTTTCCAGACAAAGTATGACGAAAAGCTTCCTCATCGGGCACAAAAAAGTCTAAAACCAAAGCTTAAATAGCCCCGTAAACGATAACCATAACAGTAGTGACGTAAATACTTGTGATGTCCTGCCGTGTACAGAATAAATTGGCACAGACACACGGTTAGTGTCAGAGAATAACTGAGATCCAACGCGGCATCGTTAGCAGTGGACAATCTGCAAGAAAAGAAGAGAGGAAAAAAAAAAAAACGCCTTCCATTGCACAACTTCCTTATCTACGGCTGACCTGAAAGCAAATTATTCATCAACTTGGCAGGTTCGTTGAGCTGCTAAATTACAGAGGATGTAGGCCATTGTAGTCTGGTTCACTAAAGCAAGGTATCAACTCGTCGCAGCCGAAAGGAATTTGAGGATGCGCCGAAGTCAATCATTAGTCTGAGGGAGCCTGAAAGCATAAGTCTGAGGGCTAAAGTGCCCCTCGGCATATAAAAATTTATTCCCAATGGGGAATAAAATTTACTTTGAATGAATCTGTAGCAAAAACGTTTTTCAAATATATAACAGATTTTCTTAAATCTTTCACTTACCGATATAGGACATTTTGGAGGCTGGTTGATGGATTCGTTTGTTGATTCATTTGTTAAACTGTTTGTTAGCTCAACTTTTTCAAATGTCTAAAGCAAAAACCTGGATGAAATTGAAGTACAGTTGGTGGTAACTTTAGGTTAAATGCGGTTTTAGCTTACTATTTTTTATTGAGATTAATGAGTGTTTAACAGCAGTGTACACAGTATGTAGGTCGTGATGCAGCCTATATTGTTTTCACGAAACTAACCACAGAAACGGTTCAAGGCAGCATTTGGTATGTTTCGCAGTGGATAATTGCAAGAGCCCAATGTAGCATTAAGTAGAGTTGCTTGATGAATTTATAATAGTCCAGCATTGCATTGCTTTTCCACACACTCATAGATTTAGGCCATCTAAAAAGAGGTCAACTTTTTGGTAGCATTTGAAAAAAACGTACGAATAAACACCCTCAAAACTTCACATTTATTCAAACTATTTATGCTTGAGAACCATGTCAAATTATACATTGAAATGGGAGCCAAGTAAATGAAGAGTCCGTAAGTTGAATGTGTTATTTGTTGAAAATAGCTATCGAAAGCCCAATCTAAAGATGTTCTTAATTGTTTTTGAAAAATAAATATCAAAGAGAATCGTTAAATAAGGTCCAAGTTAATCGCTTCATCGAATCACGGCGTTAGTCGATCGAAAACTATTTTCTTACAGAGGTTCTTAGAGATGACATGGCGGACAATTAAGAAACAGTTATCTTTAAGCCCAAATCAGCTGATCCTGTCTAACAATAAACTGCTCGTTGGGTTATGTCCGAATATGGGTGAAGATGCTGGTAAGTAATCTTCCCTTGGCTCTTCTGGTGGTTTCATCTGCCTTTAACAGTGACAACCCCTTCATATAAGTTAAATAATCACACGGATGGACTATGAAACCGAAAACAAATAGATCAACAGGAAATAACAATTGTTTGAATTTATTCATCAAATAAGACGCACGAGACGTTTGTGAATCAAACAGATTGGCACTTTTTATTATTTTTTTTTAATAAACTTAATAAATATCGATAGGATAACGAGCATTACCATCATGGCTGCTAAGCCTCACTTTCTCGCCTTAAAATGATTTATTCCACATTTCGTCTGCTAAAGAACTTTGCCTCGGATACCATAAGTACTCCAGAGTTATTAGCTAAGATCTCGATCATATTATATCACGTGGTGTCTTATTCGGACACGACTGCCTTCCAAACCACATCGATTAAGAATATCATCCATGCTTATTTCAGTAATTTGGAGGACAAAAGTCTATTTAAAGCATTGGTGCGGCTACATTTGTGCTAGGGTAAAATAGTGGCTGTTCGGTGCAGCTATGTTCTGGAAGATGGGTCTAATTGAAACGCGCGACGGTAGTATCACAAGGCCTGTATTTGCAACCTCAGCTATCCAACGTTCTTTTACACAAAAAGCACTTCTTTCATTCCACATGACTTGAAAGCGACCCAATCCTTCAACGTGACAGGTTCATTGAGCTGTATTATTACTACGGATGTCCACCACTATAGCCTGATTTGATGAAGATCTATTTTATTCAACCGCAGCACAAAATGGCAGTTTAAAGAAAGTTACTCAACATAATCCCTCAGGTTCTAGATGGATTTTGTTCAAGCTTAACTTAAAACCGTTGGTATTAATTTTTTCAATATCCCAGGACAAAGAAACGCTTGCTGTGAATCAGGATGACAGATCTGCAGCCTTAAGCAGATCCTAGCTTCGCATTCAATTTAAAAAGCGAAACGAAACATTCGAAGTAAATAACAATGGATAAAAAACAAATATATAAATACTTCAAAACCTCCTTGGAGCAAATCCGAGTCATGACTCTTTTCCACGACTTCTTCGAGGAGTTTAATTTTATCTGTGATAGGATATTCTTCTTCTGAAGAATTGACTGATAAAATCTTTACGGAAGTACAAAAAGAGCTTCGAATTATACTCTGAAAGGATTAAAGCTAAATCGTCATCCATTAACATGTGAAACCCCCGAAACAATGTGCATTAACTGAATTTATCCAAATGTGATGACGTTTATTTTCTTTGAGGGTCGTTGCGTTTTTTTGTTTACATCAAACAATGTTGATAAATTAAAGCAATAAATAAATATCTAGGCTTATTAGCCAGTATACGCATATGTATGCACTTGTTAACTAACAAATGAATGGCCAAAACTGAATTTTAACGTTCTTCATAAATTTTTACAAATGCTTAATATGCCTGCTTTGACAACTACTTCACTTGAATGGCAATCGGTAAAACCTCGCGAAATTACTCGTTATTTTACTGTACATTCAAAGGCTTCCGAGTGCTTGAATGGTGGATCTATGTTCTGGATAATTAAATATTTAAGAAAATGCCTTATTGAATTCCATTAGTTGTAAGCTGTAACTTCCGGTACGAGGCAGGCTCTTTTGCACCTTTTTGTTTCGATGTAATTCCAAAATCATATTAAACAAGGCCAGTGGAAACTTATTTTAGTCTCGGTTTATTATAGCTATTCTACATCAACTCACTAATGTCTGGAAAAGTTTGAATGTGGCCGCCATAACGTTTGGAGTTTCATATTCGACCCATTTAGAGAGAAGATTGCTGAAAAATCGCCCCGTTCACAGAAGGTAGACAGCCTTCACTCACACGGTAAGCCACGGTAAACCAATTGTTGTAAATATACTTAATTTATTTAGACATGAATTTGCTGCGTATGATTAAGACATTTTGGTATACATATCATGGTGACTTAATTATACCACCAACAGTTAAGGGAATATTTCAGTGTTTTATAGTATTGTGCTTAACGAGGACAAAGGTTATCAGCCTTGACCTGGATAACAATTCGTTTGTTCTGCTGTGAGCCTCTGTAGCTCGGTCGGTTAGAGCGCTAGCCCTGCTAGCCAGAGATCCGAGTTCGAATACCGGTGGAGGCAAACAAAATTGTCTTTCTCTACATTAATACAAAAAAATGAATTATACACAGAAACACATGACATTGTATTGTATTTGATTCTAGCTTAAGGGGAGTTTATTGTGATTGTAACTTTCGCGTGGACAGTTTTTCGGCGAAGATTAAGACTTTCGCGTGGACAGTTTTTCGGTGAAGATTAAGACAATATTGGAGATGTTTGTAAAATCTGCAATTTCTAAACTTATCCTCCAAAACTTGATGAGATGTTCTATAACCTTCGTTCCAAAATGATGGTAATTATAATGATTTGGCTTACTTTAAATGCTTGTTCACGGCGACCTAAAATAACTCAACATATTTGTGGATTGGGGTTCGTAGTGTTAACAAACACTTAATAAATTAAGTACCCCATTAATAGTAATAGTATGATCTTTTCGTGCTCTATATAATATATTTGTCTGTATTATAAATGTATTCATTAAATCAGTCCCAATGTCGTACTATCTAATAGAACGCCTTACTGATCTAACAATCGACAATTGTTGTCAATAACATTTTGCAATACAACCGTAGTTATTCTGCTTAACAACCATATACCTGTTTATTTGATTACGAATTAGCAATTAAACATATATGTCTTTCTGCGCAGTGCTCGACTCGACGGCCGAAATGGTCTTCAGCGAAGTTCGTTAAGGTCTCGGTGATTTCCTGCCAGCGGCTTTATGCCAGGGTGTCTCTAAGGTGAGCTCATCTAGAACGTCACCGCGACATACTCAATGGGCTTAGTCGGTTAGCAGAAGACGTGGATTGTAGGTGAAAGGATTTCTATAAAGTGTTCATTAGTCCTCTTGAATTATCGTTGGGATAGATAATGAGGTTAGACAAGGGATTGGTCGCTATTCCTAAGACTACATGGCGTCGAGGCGTGTAGCTCTATTTTGGTCAATCGAGGAAGGCATTAATTGAAGCTACACCGAGTACTATCTGGAATTAAGTGGATTCCCTTGTTCTCCGCACACCGATTTTCTGCTCTACGCACAGTCACCTTTTCGGACTTGATCAAAGGAGAGCTGTGACTGGTTTTACATTCCATGACTTGAAGGAGGCATCAAATAAAATGTCACTCCATCAAGTTACTTAGATATGTCTAGCTCCACAAGAGCTACAAATTCGCAACTAATGTGAATTGCCATGCTACTTCTAGAATATCATGTACTCATTATATATATTTTCTGATTTACCTCTCAATTGCCTTTTTAGCCTGTCGTATCTTCAGGTAAACTGTTGTCTGATTTGTTTCCACGACATAAATAGATGAAACGCTTACAGTTGTATCATATTTGATGTGTTACCGTCTACAAAGGAGTCATTTTGAACATAACATAGATTAAGAATTACAAGTATCCTTTATGTCCATAGATATTCGGTGCTAAATGATATATCCTCACCACACGTTCTATTAAACTAATAAAATCTGAGTTGGGGGTGGTATGTTCCATATAGGCCAAGCACACAACCACTCCACTGGAAAATCTCTCCGCCATGCCAATGCCAATAATAGTTCATGCCCACCAATATACTATTGTCTAAATTCACTGTACCATGTAATATATGGTTTTATAACTGAAACAGCCAACCTTTGTTGACCTGTGTTATTCGTCCTTATCATGTAAATTATGTATAACAAGTTAATGTTTATACATAGTTTTTAGATGGTTACTTAGAACTGTAACAATGTATTAAATGCTCACGCACTCTGCACTTTGACATACACATAAAGTCATTCGTAATATGCTTATCCCATAAGCCTTGTTTAAACATCAATACAGATCTTTTCATTTTCACTTCATTCACTCCAGCAACCACTCTCAGGGCGGCACGAGAGGTTACATGATATATAATCGGCGGAATGATTATAGTACTTAATTACATTTAATGACATCTGTTAACAGTGGACTCTAGTATGTTGAATTAAGTCTACTAAATTCAACTGCAAAAACATGACACATATTCTATTAACCTCTTCCGTAATTTGCATACATACATGCATACATACTAGGCCACATATATCACATAGTTGAGTATCATCTAGAGGTACATAATATTACATGTACATAATATGTTACACCCTCTAACCCTAACCCTAACCTCTAACCCCTAACCCTGACCCTAAACCTAACCCTAACCCGGGTGGATATTTCCTCGAGAAGAATCATATTTTCACGGAAATATTCACCCGTATACCCAACCAGCCAGAGGGTGTAACGAATTTATCGCCATGAAGAGCTTTAATACAGCAGCATTGAAAATAAAGGAAAAGCCGCCGGACACACATATATGCCTACAGCTTGTGTTGCGCAATATCACCGCTCGAGGCGCACAACAGTACAAAATCAAGGCAGATTTCAGCCGCATGGGCAAGCTTTCGTGGAGCTCTTCAGTGTAGGGGGTAGAAAGACTTTACAAGGCTTCTACAAAGCATTTTTGCATGTCACGGAAAACAAGTTTGACTAAAAATAATGAGCTGATTTTCAAAATCTAATCGAAAGGGGTATGTTAAAACGCGTTTAAACCCACCAAAAGCCTTATTCAACTATATTTTCTCTTGACTTTTATAACCTCGGCCCCGGCTTACCATTTTATTTAGGGGTTGTTAGGTAAACGCACGCGACGCTCCGACTCCGTGGGTATATGAAAAATACCTCGCCTGTGCAAAATATTCCCCATGTGTATGGTAAACACGGTTCTGTACGTTCCTTGTATGGACCAATCATAAGCCTAACATTTTCTATAAATGGTGATAATACAACATATATAGCCGCCACAGGAGTTTTATTAATGTTACCATAACTGTACTTTGTTCATATGTTTATATTGTTCATTCGTGCTCATGTTCATAATTGCGCAATATTGTAGGACACTAAAAATTGTAGGATTTATGTTTAGTTTAGATTTTTAAAAATAGAATAACGCTGTAGTAAAGTATTACAAAATCCAATTAAATAATACATTGATGAATTTTCCTGCAAATTATAATCTTGAACATAAAAATTAGCCCTTGAGAGTTAATTTCAATCCAATACTGATGAAAGATACAAGGTTCCGTAACGTTTTGACATGTTTGGTTTGAAATAATTATCTAGTTAAATTGCATTCAGACTTACATTACAATATATTGGTAAATAGTTTTGATGTTATGGCAAAAGTATTACATATTCAAACAGAATATGGAATTTGTCAGCAATGCTGGTCGTTTGACATAATGTACAGCAACTTTCATTAGCTGGTATATTACGCCATCTTCCCGTTTCAACTGGTAGTTACAACCAGTTTGGTACAATATATGTTTTATCTTATTCAACCAGGAAAATTGGAAAGTATGCAGATTGGCGTATTACAAATCTCTACATCAAGGGAGACAGTTTGTTCATATCGCCTTTAACTAGCTAGATCCAATATGACAGCATCCTAATATAAATGTCCATATACAGAGGGAACACACATAACTCGTCGTAAACTATTAACCTAGGGGAGCTCAGTTTCACACCAAGAACATAATTGCAATATTTTAGTAAAAATATTTCAATTAGTTATACATTTCATTTATCCATATTTAAGAACTATCATGACTATAGCCTGAACCATTTGTCTGAACAATTTTAGTTAGAAACCAACAGGAATACAAAGATGCCTTGAGTTTTTATAAACTGCAAACATTGCTTTGTTAGCCTGAGCTATGAGAGTTTTCTTTGCCACTGTATAATTACTCGTATATTTCATTGCATTAGTCCTAGATAATTGTATTCATCTGCTGTTTGAATTTCACTGTCTCCGAATACAAAAAATGTTTTCGTTGTCCAAATATTACCATTTTTGTTTTTATACTGTTTACCTTTGTTGTCAGAGCACGATTCATTCCATCCTCACTATCTGCGAACAGAACGCTATCATCATATAATGACAACATGATTTTAACAAAGTATTGAAGCTTCTGTGAATTCTATCAGCAATATTTTGTAGTCCTTCTACTCTATTACTTGTCAAACAATTCGTAAGATCGTTTAGTTACAAAGAAAACGGCAATGGAGAGAGTGTTCCCTCTTGTGGTATCCCTGCTTCACGGAAAATGAAATCACAAATGAATAACAGCAACGCATGACGAAATGGACCTATACACATTTTTTGTCATTCTTAAACATTTTTAATTTACACCTTCATTTATAAGTTTCATGAAAAGGCTATCTCTCCAAACAGTGTTGAACGCTTTTTCGAAATCAAAAAATCCATAATACAACTTCTATTTGAACTTAATACAATATTCAATTAAATGGTGCAAGACAACTACATTGTCAGTGATAGAGTAACCTTTCCTGAAGCCAGCTTGACATGCATCTATTCTATGATTTTCATCACAGAATGCTTTAAATATGTTATTCATCAAAGCTGTAAAAAGTTTACCCAGGCATGCTACATACTGCAGTTTCCAAACATAACCAACTCGATTACTTTTCTATTTTATCCGCGACAACCAGTTATTCTTATTCTCAGTAATTAGCAATCTTTTGTACAGATACATGTAGGCTGCAGTTAAATTACTGCGACGCCCTACACTTAAAACTGCCGTTCAGAACAATATGTGCAGTTTTTTCTATATCGTTTGCAACGTAAAATACCAAAATGTCTGAGCAATAATTTAAAATGCCAGTTACATAATTATGGAAGAGATAAAGTTTTGTTGTTACATTTAGTTCCCAATTTCTCATAGTTTTTAGTGTTACAAAATTGTTTTCAAACCTTGCTCTGCTAATATCTTTTGTGCTAGTTGGAATTTTTAAATGTAGTTAAATGTTAAAATCGAAACCTAATAAAGCTGCCTTCTCTTTCACAAATTTCCGCCTTCAATTCTGAATACTACGATTTTTGTTTTTTCAATATTTAAATACATTTGAGTCTCATCAAAATATTCACTTAATGTATTTATTATAGCTTCTATACATTCTTCTGTTTCGGGTAATAAAACAGTATTTTTTTGCTCAATCTAAAGCGAAATGTCGTTTTCTTGCGTTTTCACATTTTTTATTTCGAAATATGGGCCTTTCCTCTTTAAATTTAAAACACATTTATGTATTATGTATAGTGCTTTTAAACACATATGAAATGGAAATTACCAAATATAACTAACAAAACTAGTGAGATTCTAATTGGTGAAGATAATTTAAACATCAACAAATGGGAAATTTTTTTTATCTCGTTGTCGCCCGGCGGGACTTGGTGGTTACATCCTTGCCAAATAATAGATTGACATCAAGTCTCGCCATGTGACCGCGAGATTTTACCACCAAGGCTACCAGAACGATGTGGAGAATGGAGCGGCATAAGGATTTTCACGAGTAGATACAAATCAGTCGGTGTCAGCTTTGGTATTTTAACCGATTGACCTGATGGGTCTAATTTACCGACGGCTGTGCTGGAGACTAACTAAAGCACCTAACAAACTACACTAAGTGAGCGGTCAGTAGATATATATATATATATATATATCTTTCTCTACATTAATACAAAAAAATATATATATGTGTTCATGATAATATCGGGATACCGAAAAGTGTCTGTCAGACAAAATGGAAATAATGGACGAACAGGTGAACCCGGAGCCACCATTTGTGACACTTTTATCAATATAGACGGATATCTGGGATGAACATTGCTACAGAAAGAGATTTATAGACGGATATCTGGGATGAACATTGCTACAGAAAGAGATTTATAGACGGATATCTGGGATGAACATTGCGACAGAAAGAGATGTAGACGGATATCTAGATGAACATTGCTACAGAAAGAGATTTATAGACGGATATCTGGGATGAACAGTGCTACAGAAAGAGATTTATAGACGGATATCTGGGATGAACAGTGCTACAGAAAGAGATTTATAGACGGATATCTGGGATGAACATTGCGACAGAAGAAATTTAGACGGATATCTTGGATGAACATTGCTACAGAAAGAGATTTCCAGGTTGCACAGAGAAGTACAGATCATCATTGACGTCACTGAAACGTTAAGCAAAATATTAATTGCTACTATCGCATTAAACTTGCATTTTTGGGATCATCTATCAGTCTTATCTATCAATCATACAATAATCCTATTCACGCCAGGAGGTTTATTTTCGCCACTTTCTTATTTCCTCAGTCAGACTAATTAACCGATATGTTCAGCATAGTATCATATCGACCTTATTGTATCGAGCCAGAGTATCATATCGACCTTATTGTATCGAGCCAGAGTATCATATCGACCTTATTGTATCGAGTCAGAGTATCATATCGACCTTATTGTATCGAGCCAGAGTATCATATCGACCTTATTGTATCGAGTCAGAGTATCATAT
>JAVFBZ010151299.1:31371-46485 GCA_032466195.1 Katharina tunicata
AAAAAAAAAGATTACATTAATGCCTGCATAAAATCAGTACAATGATTTCCGCCAAATGGCCACTAAATTTGAGGATATCACTACATCACCATATACAGTGGCATAAATTATGGACAATTACACGAAGAAAGACGTTGGCTGAATTTATAAGTCGATTTTCTAATTAGCTCACCACATGAAGGGACGGTGTTAATAAAACAGTGCTGTCATTTCCCAATTGACAACCTTGAACAAGAGGACCCGTTTTATGTTTGGAAATAAAAATGATCTTATGTTAAAGCGCGATACTATTCATGGTTAAAGATTAGCTGACATATATCACCAACGTGCAGTAAATTTGGAAATTTGAAAGCCTAATTAGGCTTTTTCTCCCTCTGTACAGACAGCCGAGACATTAAAACAACGATAAAATAGATCTACATTGTTTATATTGCGTCCTGGTAAAACAAAAATTCAAACAAAAAGTAGATGATTTTTTGAAGAACTCCAAAAACCTTTCCCAACGATTGACGATAAATAATACCCTAGTTTTAGATTTGGATATATTATCACTAAAGTTTATCCTCTCCAGTCTTTGATTTATCTTTTCACGAACCGCCTCTTGTGTTCCAGACAGAGATACAGATAAAATACAAGAACATTTACTCGTATTGCGCCCGAGTAAAACAAGGATTTATCCCAGCAAATATATGGCCCTGCTAGCCAGACCCGAGTTAGAATCCCGGTGGAGGCAAGCAACACTTTTTTTCTCTATATTTATTCAAATATATATATGTATATATCCACCGGGATTCGAACTCGGGTATTTGGCAAGCACGGCCAGCGCTCTAAACGACTGAGCTACAGAGGCTTGTGTTATAACGACCCCATTTTTATCCAGCTAAAGTCTGAGGGTAGTTTTTTACGGTTAGCACTGACACAATGACTCAAAAATAGTGTCTACTATCTAGATATTACCCACAAAGGATTTGTTGTTATGGGTGATTCTGTTGATCTGGTACTGGCTTACATAGACTTCAATTTGACTTTTTATCTTATTGCTTGAAACAAATTAACTAATAAACAATTTAGATTATTCAAGTCATTATCTTAAAAACGCCAAATCTATGCCTAACGGACAACAACAAGTAGTGTACAGGTGTTTTTACACTGTTTTGCGTGTTTATAGGATTTGTCTAATATAAGCTTTAGCAATGTACACCAGTTGTATTGGTCATTATGAAACCAACAGCCAATGATTACAGCAGACAAAAAAACAGATTCCTTTGGCTGCTCTAAGGTTACGTGTAACTCATTACCGCTAAAACATTTATGTTAAGGTGCTTCTTGGGCGTCTAATTACGAGGTGTTTGGAATTGATGTTCGCATTGCTTGGATTAACCGTGTTTTTTATGACAGAAAACCCTGGAAAGCTTGCATTTAATTCCTCTTCAGTTTTTATAATGCATTTTCTGTTTATCAACTTCAAGCTTTGTGACTCGATGCAAATATATACCCGGGTGCAAAAATATACCGCAGATACAAATTGAGCCCACTATATTATATTCAAACAATTTATTAACCATATTACATATAATCCGTAGTTAATTACTAAATCTGCTTCAGGAGAATAGCTGCTAGCTTGTGGTATTTGAAGCGATAAGAGAGCACACGGTCATTAGTGCGGATAACAAACAGACAGAGAGGTCAGATTTGCGCAAAGATTCATCCATTAAATCCCAGTAGAGCTGAATCCTTTAACAATTCTGGTATATAATTGAATGGAATAATCTCACTAAAACATACTTTCTGGAATACTGGAAAAAATATTGACATAGAACAGGACGATTTATCCATTTATTTTATTTGCTTAACAGTTACAATATGCCTAGTATAACATTTAACGATTCGTTCCAAATCTGTGAAACCCGCTGCTTACATTTTATGGGTCTCTGGCATTGGACGAAATATGTTTTTACTAATAAAATTGATGGACTGACGATGTTTTATAGACGTGTTGATAGGTTACCCATGTGATCAGATAGCTGTACATATAGTGATTCTGCTTAAATGTAATGGCTTCTCAGCTAATATTACTTTTGTGTGCAGACAAAGAATGTCATGAAATGTTTATTTGCTTGTTGTGCAGACAACATCCACGTTCTTGTTTTCTGTTTTTAAATACGTTACGAGTCGTATGGGGGAAAAAATTGTAAAACTTAAAAAGTGGTCATCAAGGGAACCTTACAAACTCTGAAATGACAAGATTTTGTGGTAATTCTGGCGTTGAATGTCATGGAATCGTCTCAACAGATGGACCATTTTTGAGATATTGGACAAAAAATGTCATAAAGACGGAACGAGTAGCATTGGAATCATTCCTGGCAGGGCTATTTTAACCTGATTTTAATTGTCGCTTTCCCTAAAAATGAATAACTGAACGTTTGAAGACATTTACGTGTTAATACATGCCTCTTGAACTCTCCTGAAACTATGTCTTTGTGAAATTGATTTACCGGAAAGATCCGTTTTCAAAATCTCGAAAGGGACATTATATTTATGTAATAAAATAGGCCAATGCTTATGAAACATGCAATAAACAGTAAATTTCTCAATAAATTACCTGATTTCTGACACAGTTTATTTGGGATCGAACTACTTAACAAACGTCTACTAGAATGCCTAAAAGGTAAAACGAAACATGTAAAAATCATCGGATTACAATTATACGACAGTATGACCAGAAAGTCATTAGTGCCTTGACTAATATCGAAATACAATGACTCCAGGCGTATGATTGGCGTGTTGACTTGATACTGGAGGCGAACAGATAGCCCACCCGCTATCACACCAGTAATAAACCCAGACATATTGGTCATCAGTGAACAAATGACCTATCAAAACCCCCGGAAAGGCTTGATTTCCGAGGTATTCCGGTTATATATAATGAAGTTCCCTCAAGAAAAAGACAGCTTTGCCTGTCAGCAATAATGTCTATCTTCACATAGACAGCACAGAGGTTTGCCAATCTTTAACTAGCCACAAATCTTCTATCCTTCCGAACGTGCCGTGATTTTTATGTCAGTTTTCTTAACGTGGAGGTTCCAAACGTTCATATAAGTCTCTTTGTGTTTGATTAAATCGTAGAACAAGAATATTTTTGTCGGAATTAATCTTCATTTGCTGCGGCAAAAACCTTCTTGTTTCAGGCTTGGGTATCTTCAGATACACTGTACAAAATATGTGTTTAATTATAAACATATTTTTTCCCCACTTTAAAAACACTATTATTCAAATTAAACACTTTTCTGTATCAATAAAAACACTTTAAGTGTACTAGACACTTATTTGCTTTAAAACCAACACTTCATACACACATTTGGCCATATCCGCAATTTAAGTGTTTTACATAAATGTTTTTAAATAAAACACTGCAGTGTTTTGAATGAATCGCTATACTGATTTTACAAAAACACTTTTAAATATGTTTATGAAGTGTTTTGTTTTTAAGCGCTTAATTGTTTATTCCACAAAAAGTGTTTGTCTTAATGCATTAGAGTGTTTTTATTGAGAGAGAATAGTGTTTTTAAAGATGGGACAAAATCGGTTTTGAAATGAAACACATTGTTTTTTACAGTGTAGATATATATGCCTTTATAAATGCATGTTGTTTTCCTTAATGTCTTTTTTGTTCCCTGTGTTGCGTATGAAAACCAGGAAACTACTGTTGGTGGTTTTGTTGATCGTTGTTCTGTTGATCAAGTAATACATAACGGAATGGTCTTACTTGTTTCTCACAAATGGCTAAGTCACTGTTAAACTATAGAATATAATGGCAAGACCACGGACATTTCATTATATGAGCGAATAGTCACCTATGACATGTTTCAATAGGATTGCCGTCGCCAAAAATTAAACTCCTCTATTATACCAAAATGTTCATACGTGGGCTCAGACATTCTGTACTGACACATCCAGACAGGCATTTGTAGCTAATTCTGAAGTCGTTCTGCATGAAGGTGTCTCGATCGAATGGAGTCAAAGCTGAAATGAGGTTTTATTACAGTCTTTATCCCAACAGTGGCAAAGTCATTTACCAGAAATTTCGAGAACCTCGAAATCATTTCATCTGACAACCATTCGTTGTTTTAACCTTTCTTATCTAAATTCTATTCTTTCGTGGATTTTTACAGCCTTACTGTAACACAGGTTTAAAGTTTCATAATGTATCACAGAAGACGTCAGCTAGATTGAGCTAACATGAGTCTGGCATCATAAAATTTGGGCCGCGCCGTGGATTAGTTGGAGGAGCGTTGGACTGTTGAAACACCTTTACTATACCCGGTATATGTTCGATTCACCTTAGTGACCGTAGGTATATAAGGGAAGTTTTCCTGTGGCTGCGAATATCGCAGAGGGGTATTTACGAGGTTTGCGACCGGTTTTTCACCGTACACCGGCAAGGCAAACTTTCCTTGTAGGTAAAAACCCTTGAGTTCGACATGAAAAACTGTGGAAATTTAGAATAATAAACATCATCGGAGTATTTGATCATAAGCAGAAACACAAATTTAATTTTATCTCTAATTTGTTATTTGTTATTTGTTAACTCATCCTAAACAATATGAATACAGTTACTACATCAGTATGTGTGCAAATGCACTGACGTGAAAGTCAAGATGACGCCAGAATCTGAACTCGTAGACCTATCCTCTGATAGCTGTTGATCTTTTAAACCTTTCTCGCCTATGCTCTCGGTTTTTGTGGATAATTGATTTTCTTTTTACACTAAACACCAGCCCCCATAAATTTATAGCGCCATGGCGGATCAGCAAAAGCGTACGTCACATTTGAACTAACTTTTAGAAGTTTGTCTTTAAATTATTGACTTTAACTGCGATTTGTGGCGCCATTAAGTACGTGGCCGTTACACAGACACGGTGAACATCCTTAAAGGACGAAGAAAAATAAATGTTATCACTTTTGATTTAAGTAAAAATAGAGAAACGTCTTGGGAAAGACAGACGTCGATACGTAGTATACATGTAACTATTTGATAACTGTTTAACACATATTTGCATATGAAATTGGATTACTAATATGCCCAATCTGAAGAGACACTTTCTTGCAAAGATTATTACTAAAGTAATCACTGAAATTGTGTCTTTTTAAAAGTTCTATGACGCCAGAGTGTGGATGCCACGAGGACATAGTGTCACAACATATGTCTGACAACCGTCTCGTTGGGGATGCTGGATTAGTGTATATATGACCAGCTTAACCTCCCATAGATCCCAAACTTCATCATGGCGCATTTAAAAACTCAGTCACTCTTAAGACACATTATTCTATAACTACACCCGAGTTCGAATCCCCGTGGAGGCAAGCAAAATTGTATTTCTCTACATTTATACAAAAATACATAAGAGGCAATCCTGGTTTACGTTGAACATTGACGATTCTGTCGTCCCAAGCCCTAAGCTTAATCTACCTTCGGGTTAAGCAATGTGTACAGAGTGAGATTCTATTGTTTTAATTAGCCAGTGCATTTTAGATTAGCCGTACCTGCCAGTTTTTACATAACAGCAGAATAGAATAGTTGAATATCAAAAAGGACGTAGACAAATAGATGAGTGTTGCAGTTAAAAATCATGATCATTCATGGTTTAGAAAGAAAGGATAGAACATCTTGACTAACACTGATAAAGACTTGGGCCTTTTAAAATTGTTTCGATTGCACTTTGCAAATGATATTACACTGAAAGTGGTGTTTTTTTTCTTCTAACTGAATATACCAAAACTGAAAGGTTCCAATACTAATTCTTTTTTCTCACAGTACAACCCCGATAATCCCACTCTAAAGCTGTTGATTATTTCTTGATAATTCAACAGTAAATACGTCATAGAGAGATGACATCCCATTTTTGATGTCTTCTCTATTATGACGTCACTACTATGTTACAACTTTGTTACAAAACAAATTTCCAGTTCTATCGATGTCTCTCGATGACGTTGCCAGATGCACGTTCACAACAATGTGTATCCAAACCAATCAGTCCAAAATGTACAGATTTCTACACGAATATCATCTCAAAAGGGCTACAAATGTGTAGTGTGAGAAAAAGATTAATCATCTCGATCCTGTGTATTACGATGAATATCACCCTTGTCTTTTAATTTTAAAAAATCTCTCACCTGCGTGTCGTGAGTTTGTAAAATTAACAGACTCCAGTGATATTCACCGTACACACATGGGCTATCGTTGGTTAACCTTAATGTCTAAAGTTATAAAAAAAATGTTCGTCCTCAAAAAATCTCGATTCAGTGACGTCAAAATTTAGATGACGCTAGAAGCTAATCTCGTGACCGTATCTTCTCACACAGGCTCGTTTTTGTCCGAATTCTCCTATTTTTTAGGAAGATTGATCGCCTTTTACCGTCAACATTATCGCCCATAGTTTCGAGGCGTCGTGATAGATCACTTTGAAACTGAAGTCACTTCAGTCGGACTTAGAATTTATCATCAAACACTGTAGAAATACAGAATATTGCTGCTCAAAGCTTAAAATGGGGTGAAAAAAATACAAAGTCGTAGTCAAATTATAGAGCGCACCAAGCTTTTAACACCTTTTTTGTAAGATTCCTCGTTTTCCACTCAAAGCCACGTAAACTGAACTACTGTAAGTACAATGTATTTTGGTCTTTTTTATGAGTATCCTGCCATGGAAGTAAATATATATATTAAAATGTTGTGTATTACTTGTTATGTAACTGTATTCTGTACATTTGTATAGTTTCGTTTTGCTAGGTTATAGAATGTTCAGTAATGTGGTATTTTTTTTTATGACATAATATAACACCATACATTTTACTTACAATAATTCAATTTAACTATCTTTCAGTGGAAAACGACGATATAAAAATGTAATAGCAGTTAGTACGGTCTACATTTTAACTATGACTGTTTTTTTAGTTTTGTTTCCAGTATGATTTAAAAAAAACCATTGTATTTGTTGTGGATAACCTTACTTCAAAAGAATTAACGGAATAACTTAAAACGTTAAACACGTATAGATAAATAAGAAGCTTTACAGAGTTTATACAACAGGCAGATTAATGTGAAATGAGCAACCACATGCTACATGTAGTTCAATATAGGCATCCTAACATGATTAGAGTTGCAATTATGAAATTGTCAGATTGGACACAATCTTGTTTTGTAGTGTCCGCGTGTGTTCTCTTGTATTTTGTTACACCCTGTGAAGGGTATTTCACTTAAATGTGGGCGGTGTATTCAAACAGTAGACGGGTGACCCTTACACAACCAAAATAAGTGTATCACTGTTGAAAATATAATATTCCTCCAGTGCTAAGTTAGACAGCATGTATATGACCTGGACAACTACTGCCCTCAGTATATTTGAAAAATGTTAATGTCTAAATTTATGGGAATGTGTTAACATGGCTGAAGCTGGAATATTGAACTTGATCACAAATGTAAAACAATCATTCTACTAGTGTTTTGTGGTTGTTTAATTTAGGCGTAAATGTATGAAATTGTATTTCTCAAATTCAATTATATTTTATCTGATATTGATTAGAAGATTTTTTGGCATCATTCGGTTACACGAGTACCTTCTTGACATTGTCAGAGACTATTATATAATAATGATTTAGCCTTGTTTGAAGAAAAGAATCATGAACAAAAACTGACATTGCCTATGGCAACTTTCAGAAAGTATGGCACACCTGTCGGACACGTGCTTTCGGCTTTTCTGTGTATCCGGCTAAAACTGCCACACGAAATTACCGTAATTTTGTCCTCTCTGTTCTGGATCCAGTGACATTAATTGAGATGACGTTGCAATCTTAATCCATAACCTTGTATGTCAGACAACCATCTCACAAACTTTCCCATTTGCATTTTCTATTTGTCTTAATAGTTTAGTGTATCATAAATTAAAGATTCAAATCGTCTGGTTGGATAAATAACCAAATAGCTTCGTTTAAAGTTTAAACGTAATTTAAGAAAGGATTCCAAGGTCTGTCTGTAGAGATGTATAGACGTCAGGTGAATACCAAGCTTTCAGGTTACGCTATAGTTGTACTAGTTAAGGCATACATTTCGCAGCGTATGATGTGTTACTCTCATATTTAAAATGGACTTCTTGCAACTTCTTGGTTTTCCTGGCTGCATAACTATTACGTAAAACTGTCACAAAACTCAACTGACAACAGAAGTTGTGTGATTTAGTTGCCGTAAGTCTGACCAAATATACTTTATCTAAAAAAAACCCAATAGCTTACTCTCCAAGCCAGAAGTATGGGACTCGTGTCTCATCAAACCTTACTGGTCCCATGTTTCTAAACAGAAGCATCGTCGGGTCTGTTTTGTGAATAGAAGGATGAATACCATTGATATATGAGGTTCTTAAGCCCCTGTAACACTATCATGGTAACAATGTACTACTCTTGTTTAAGACCAATATGTGGATTATATTGACCATGTACATGTACATGTACATACGAACTCATGAACTTATCCGCGTGAAATAAATGTTTCCTAAAGGGGTCAAGAAAAGAATATAATCTAAACCAATGAGAAACTGTTATGCTGGCAAGACGACGTCATGGATACAAAAACATGACTTTGATAGATTTTCTCCTTCTGGGTATATTGATAAGCAACGTTTCGGATAAGTTGCTAAGACCGTTTCAGGCTTATCATTGCTTGAAAACTGCCTTAGCACCTAGGCCGAATCGTCGCTTATTAATATACCCTGAAGTTGAAAATACATCAAAGTCATCTTTTTGTTGTGCCCAGCTTTTTGTTCTGCCGCTCAAACAATCAACAACAATATAAGTTATCTAGGGTTTAGGCCGGTTTGATGGGGTTTTGTGACCTGGCTGCAAACTTTCAATCCTGAGCCGCAGGCGTAGGGTTGAAATTTTGTAGCCATGTCACAAAACCCCATCAAACCGGCCTAAACCCTAGATAACTTTGTTTCACCATATTCTGTCTAAATCGGATTAATTTGACTATAGCATTAATTAAAGGACAACACTACATACAATTCGAAAATGAAAACCACAGCTGGCTCGCGCGATGATTGTGAATTCACCTTTTAACAGGGGTCAAAGGCTGTTTGTTCAACGGGAAGAATGTGTTTTTTTTAAAGAGTTTTAAATGTACATTCAACCCAATACAATTACAAAACAACAGCATTGTATGCAGAACAAAAATATATTTAGGTAAAAAAAAAAACAATGAAATTCTTCACTGGCGTTAGACAAAAAAAAGGAAAAGTCAATGTAATGAACTGTGTCGCTGCTACACCATGACGACAAGACGGAACACAGAGTCGACTGACCAATGACCTAAATTAGGTCAGTGCAGTTCAGTTTAGTTCAGTTCAAAGCAGGTTTAAAACAAACCGCATGTTATCCGTTGTCGCAATCTCGAACTTATAAACAGGGCAGCATTTATTTCGAACAGTTCAGTATAAAATGTACCAGTCCAGAAAATTTACAGTTAGTGAAAACAGGATCACTTTTATTATCGTTGATTGTTCTGGAATTAGAAAGAAGTTGCTGATTTTGCTGGCAAATATTTCTGGAGTCAGGGACAATATCATAGTCACACAGTAGACTTTTTATGTCCGTCTCATAGAGTTCTGTATCACATAAAGCTGGAATTGTGGCAGCATTCAATGCGGATTTATTCACAGAGATCTCGATGGCAGACGGTAGACCTACTTGTGATGTAGAGACCGTCTCGAGGGCAGGCTGTACAGTGTTGGGTGCCAGTCCCCTTGTCATCGCCTTCCCCATGATCTCATTAGCGACAGGTTACAAATTATTTCAACCCAGCATGTTTTTTTTAATTTCAATCCTGTTTGCCCTTATATGTCACATAGTAGTTGGACATGGTTATTTGAACCCGTGCGATTGACCAATGATAGCCCTAGATTTTAACAGAATAGGTGACAATAGTTGATGCTTGATAGGACGCCACAATACGATTGTGACGTTACAGAACATAAAACACGTCAAAACATAAAAGATAGTTATTATTACTTAGAATAATAAGATATAGAAAGGTGAGTATATTGATGACATACTTTGGTAACTGACACAGTATAAACTCAACAAATCAATAAAATGTAATAAATAAACATAAAACTTAGGATCTTCTCTTTGCAAAACAACAAAACAGATTACTGTTAGCGCCACTACATATTTTGTTCAGCCTCTATTTAAGGACCGTTTAAATGTTTCCTCCAGTGTGGTTCACCATTAAAATATTTTGATATTTGTCCATTGAAACGTTTCACTACATTCGCAGGCCCCGGCATGAGATCAACTTTAAAATATTTTGATATATTTCCATTGAAACGTTTCACTACATTTTCCGGCCCCGGTATGAAGGGTTTGAAAAAAAAAACACGTAGAGAAGCTCAAAAGTTCAATAAAGTTTATTTATTTCATGAATTACCAGTTTATAAATTTTGTATTTTGAAATTTATGCGGGAAATGACTCCAAGAACATTAGCGAGGAACCAAATGGCCAGAAGTGAACTGAACAGAGTGGTTCAAGTAGCCTTGTGATGTAACTTGCTTAAGCTGGTGGGTTTATACTAGCGATTCAAACCACTCGCTGATAATCAAAGCTAGTAAAGCTTCCAAATTAATCAGCTCAACAATTATCTGTTTGAACAGCTTCTGGATTTGTTCTTACCAGACTTTGTAATTCTTGTGGTGAATTGTCATCAATAAAACCCGTGCCAAGAATGCTTCACAACAGGATTTTAAACACACCAGGTTGTTGTTGATAAGTTTCGTCGCATATGCATGCTTCACTTTATGGTTAACACACTTCGGATAATATATGCATCTATGCTTAATATCCCGACAACTATTTTCATGTCAACCAGCATGTGTATAGTTATACATTTTAACAATGACACAAAATTCAATAAGTTGTTTTTCTCCAGCAATTCTTTCCTGAGAGGCAAGAATGCTGATCTGGTTACCTTTGTGGCCCGAAGCTTTAGTAACTGACCTCAAGTACGGCGTAACACACCAATCAAATCAACCGTATTGCCGTTGTCAGTGGTTGATCTACATATTGTAAGCTATTTCGTGTATCACCAGAAGAACACAGTTACTGTGCACTAAAAATTTCAACTTTAATCCACAGCAGAAATCTTTATTTATTCTGACTATTTAGGATTGTACTTCACATCAGTGATGTTTTAAATCCTGTAGACACGATATTTTGTATCCAATTTTAAATTAGATTTGTTTAGTAGGGTTTCTGTAATCCGTTAGACACGATTTTGCAATACTGTATTACATTTGATAGATAAGTTCTTGTTCTGAATTTATTAATAGTGTTTTAATTTTCCAAGTAAACCTTAAACACACCTTATGAATGATGAAAGGCCTTTAAGGGAAATCGAAGTTAGTGCAATAGACGGGATACTCATTTCACATCTGGAAAGAAAAACACAGTGTGCACATGATAATACAACTTGTACCTAAATAATGTATTTACACAAGACAAACAATAATTACACAACACGGCTTGGATAGTTTTTATTTAGAAATAATATCAATAATCTTGTTTGTCATATAACAGTTGGATGGACTGCATGTATTTACATGTTCTAGCAGTTCAATTATAGATCCCACCAAAATATCACTAATTAAAATGGCTATGTTGGTTTTGAATTTCGTTCTGTCGAATCTGACTGGTAAGAAGTGTGGCTTCTTCAGGTCATCGCTTGTCACCGTTATATGGATTGGCTGGATATCGTGCAAGCTGTTTTCCAAGTTGACATGCCAGCGACTGTAAAACTTTGGCACGATAAAATTGACATATTTAAGAGCAAAATCTTTGGTTTTGATATTTAATTTCTAGTTAAACAATTAAAATAATATTTGTATTTCAGACTGTTTGCGGTTTGTTTGTGCGAGTTGAGATTCTGAAATTTTTAGCACTATTTTGTACTACACTGTGTGGGTGTTTTACTTTTGTTAAAGTTCTATGTCGTTTTTCTTTGTCTGTTTAATTTTCTTTTAAATTGCGGATTCCTCTCGTTTATTCGGATAAAGTGATATTGATTCTGGCAATGTCGCCATGATTTGTTTTTCAGGTTATAATATTTTCGTACTTTTTTAAAATTAAGATTCTCCTAAATTCCTTCGTTTCTATCTTCCAATCCTCACCTCATGATTTCAATCTGTTTTGCTATTTCAGATTCCACAGATCAGTTACGCCTCCACTAGCATCGATCTCAGTGATGAAACAAGATTCGAATATTTTTCTCGAGTGGTTCCCCCGGATTCATATCAAGCCCAGGCCATGGTGGATATTGCCAAGTCGTTAGGATGGAATTACGTGATCACAATTGCGGACGAAGGGAACTACGGGGAAAAGGGTATCGGTGCTTTTGAAGAAAGAGCGAAGAAGTCAGGTGTGTTTTTAATTTGATCTGTTCCTCACCAAATAATTATTATTTTGCAAACGTTTCAATATGAAAACAATTATTTACTCCTGTTCGTAATTCACAAAATTGTACAGATTCATGGTGCCTACAGAAGACATATTTGATGATTATGATATGAATGTTGTTATTATTTAGTAAAGTAATTAAACAGGGAAGAACAGGTTGTTCTTTAAGCCCTCCAACGTTTTGATTTATTTGTGCGGAAGAAGTCCTATTAGATAATACACCATTCAGAAAACAAGCGTTAAGTAGAAATGACCTGTCTGCTCAAATATGCGATCTTGACCGCTCCTTTCCTCATTTTATCCCTCGTATGGTTGTATCCAGTAATTATTTGTGGAAAATGTTTTACCAGTTGAAAGTTTAACCCTTGACAACCCACAGGCGATTCATATATTTCCTGTCACGGCTTTCGTTTTAATACTAGAACATATTCAGACGGAAATAATAATCTTGTTAAACGGCATTTAGAAGCTGGGTCCATAACAAAAAAATGACTAAGATGGATTTTCAACTTCTGGGTATATTGATAAGCGACTTTTCGGCCTAGATGCTACGACCGTTTTCAAGCAATGAAATTAGGAAAATATATAATGTTATATATTTCCTGTTACGGCTTTTATTTTAAGGCTTGCTGCCTAAAAAAACTCAGACGGAAAAAATAATAATACATATTTCCTGATACGGCTTTTAGTAATTGTATGATTTTAAAAGTGCCCATTTTCGACACGTCAAGTTAAACAGTAACTTGTGCGATGTTCGTGTGAGTATGGCAGAGTTTTGCATTTCCAGAAGGTTTTCGTCTAGGCTGCTTTTGTTCATCCTTTTATACGATATCATTGTAAATGGAAAATAAAGCATGCAGTACAGGCGAAACACTAGCTACGATAAACTTTTAATTAATATTAAATGTAGGTTTGGGTCGATACAATTCGCCACATAAGTTCGATATATGAGATGGAAAATTACTTCCTACCGATTGATTAGCGCCCTTTAAGGATTGGGTTATGAATTAGGTTCACTTAGGCAAAGTCGCAGAGTCGAGGTGCATTGAGATCTTCAGATCACGCCGAAGTTCTTAAATGTGTAAGATTTTAGCTAAGTGCGGTAGTATTAATGAGGGGTACGTTACCAACTTTGAAGGGTGGGTGGATTCCTTGACACGCCATCGTGAGTGAAATTAAATATGAACGAGGCAAATCACAAAACAAGCAAGCAAATTTGGAAGGTGTTGCCTTCTCAACACAAGTCTCAGTAATCAAATCATGTTTTTGTTTTGTTTTATAACATCGTGTTTATTGTGTTAAAATGTTAAAACTGACGAGCTTTATAAAGCCTTTTCAATTAGCTAACATGTTTTTGATTTATGTGGAAAGCTTTTAAAGAGTTATTCAATCTTTACAGGTCGTGAAAAGACCTGACAACAGAGAAAGTCGTAGAAAATTGTGCAAGTGACCCCCAGAAAATACATGATACATTTCTTTACGCACACAACACATGATTTTAGAAGATATCGCTATTCTTTGTGATTACATGTATGTGTTTCTCAGAACAATGCCTTTAATCTATATTATAACAGATGGCAGAAGTGTATTGAATAAAAACATAATCAGAATACAGTGGAAAATCTATCTGCTGGTACCTTCGTTGATATACAAGAATAAATGACAAAAGTTGAATGTACGTAAAATCGCATTAATTACCCTTGTGAAAGTGTAGAACAGATATGAAAATATATTTAATGAAATCTGTGTTCTGTCCTCTCAAATATCGTGTTAACTATCAAATTATAGAACATGTAGCTATTATTGCTACAATACATAATCGCTCTAGCTGTTATACTTTTTGAAGCAATTGTGAGGTTAAAAAAAGGCTGATTTATATCTGCTTCAATATCGACCAGGTTTACGCTTTGTTGCAAGGCATCCGCACCCCTGTTGTTAATTTACGTGAAGAACTGATCATTGACGGAATCCTTTTATCAGTCTCTATACAAACAATGCTATTTACCGAATCGATGCGGGCAACGGAAGACAGAAGATCGGTCTTATGTACAGGGATATTGCGTTAGGAATACTCTTGTTACTTCGGTGTATGGATTACCACGTGTAAACTATATGCGCGTTTCTTACAAAAGTTATTCGACATTATTGACAAAAACTCCAAACAAATGAATTTGCCAACGAGATTGATTGATTGATGTTTAAAACTGTGCTCAAGGGTATTTCACGTATACGACATCACTTACGAGCAATAAGGCGTGGAATTACCGTCACCAAACAATTTAAAAAGTGTCCCTTTAAGTGTTAGCTCTGTAATGTTAATCCCTCGCTAAGTACGAAAGCATGAATGTAAGCTTATAACCGAGCATATGGTTGGAATATTATATTTTATCCAATGCACGTTTAACAACATGCATTATTATGTTGTTATCGTACTTGTACTTAATGCTCACAACGTTCTGATACTGTGCCTAGGTTAAAGGCATGATATCGAACATTTATTAGAGTCTCTGTAGTGACAGATAAGTCCACCACCATCACACCCACACACACACACACACACTCTCAGTTGGCTCCTTGCGTGTTCCGTACATCAAATGACACATTCTTGAATTAGTCGT
>JAVFBZ010151299.1:55916-67800 GCA_032466195.1 Katharina tunicata
AGCTCAATGGATCATGCCAGGGGTGTGGTTGTTGATAATAGAAGCTCAATGGATCATGCCAGGGGTGTGGTTGTTGATAATAGAAGCTCAATGGGTTATGCCACTGGTGTGGTTGTTGATAATAGAAGCTCAATGGATCATGCCAGTGGTGTGGTTGTTGATAATAGAAACTCAATGGGTCATGCCAGTGGTGTGGTTGTTGGTAATAGAAGCTCAATGGGTCATGGCAGTGGTGTGGTTGTTGACAATAGAAGCTCAATGGATCATGTTGGTGTGGTTGTTGACAATAGAAGCTCAATGGGTCATGTCAGTGGTGTGGTTGTTGACAATAGAAGCTCAATGGATCATGTCAGTGGTATGGTTGTTGATAATAGAAACTCAATGGGTCATGCCAGTGGTGTGGTTGTTGACAATAGAAGCTCAATGGATCATGCCAGTGGTGTGGTTGTTGATAATAGAAGCTCAAGGATCATGCCAGTGATGTGGTTGTTGATAATAGAAACTCAATGGGTCATGCCAGTGGTGTGGTTGTTGATAATAGAAGTTCAATGGATCATGTCAGTGGTGTGGTTGTTGATAATAGAAGCTCAATGGGTCATGTTGGTGTGGTTGTTGACAATAGAAGCTCAATGGATCATGCCAGTGGTGTGGTTGTTGACAGTAGAAGCTCAATGGATCATGTCAGTGGTGTGGTTGTTGATAATAGAAACTCAATGGGTCATGCCAGTGGTGTGGTTGTTGATAATAGAAGCTCAATGGGTCATGTCAGTGGTGTGATTGTTGATAATAGAAGCTCAATGGGTCATGCCAGTGGTGTGGTTGTTGATAATAGAAGCTCAATAGATCATGCCAGTGGTGTGGTTGTTGATAATAGAAGCTCAAGGATCATGCCAGCGATGTGGTTGTTGATAATAGAAACTCAATGGGTCATGCCAGTGGTGTGGTTGTTGATAATAGAAGCTTAATAGATCATGCCAGTGGTGTGGTTGTTGATAATATAATAATTAAGAGCTTTAATATTATGTTTGGAGGGCTGAACTGAACTACTGGGTTTTACTTGGGCCGCTTGTAGCAAAATCTCCATGTTCCCCCTTAAATTGTTAACTCTAGTTAAACTTAAGATGTTACCTTGAGCAATTATCTGTAACGAACAAGTAAAGCTAAGAGAAATTTTTTAATAACAGTTGACAGTAAATTGTCGTTACAATAATATTGATATGTTACCTTGAGCAATTATCTGTAACGAAAAAGTAAAACTAAGGGAAATCAATTAATAATAGTTGACAGTAAATTGTCGTTACAATAATATTGCTATTATACTCAGTGGTTTGTATCCTGGAAAGTTCTCGGGTGTGACGTTTTAATTGCTTTGTGCATGAAAAATGAGATGTATATGTTCTCTAGTTGACACTTTCGTTCACTTGGCTGAATTGGCCTGATTGGATTAATTTCAAATTTCAAATCAAGAGAGGTAGACTCTCTTAACAAATTTAACTTAGAAGTTAAAATAGAAACATTGGATCCTTAGAGAATACGTCAGACATGTTAAGAAAATTCAACTGATTACATTTCAAAGAATAAATAAAAAGCGAGATCAATCTGTGTAAATCTTGGTTGTAACGACTGCCACAAACAGTAAATCATTTTGTATAAAAACAGAATTATCTACAGAGCATTATCGTATTAAGGAAGACATTTTGATGGTGATTGGCACGAAAGGAGTCTATAAATTCTTCCCGTTCTTAGTCAGTCATTTTTATTCTCATTATAATACAGTGAAAGGAAATTACCTACAGGAATATCTTTATGGATATGAATTGAAAATGTCAAAAGGTTATTGTTTCTTCCAGTCGCGTTTCTGCTGAGTTGAAGAATAGCACGAATTATCTCATTTTAGTAGCAAATCTAGCGGAAAAACGTGATGTATTTAAAGCATAACCTCGGACAATGATAGTTTTTCATAGCTTTTCTCCAAGACGCTGACAAAAAGTGGACTTTTTTCAACGAGACATATTTGTTCAACAGTTACAGAATTTTAGAGTGCAAAGCCAGCAGTCAATGTTTCATTAAAGTTAAAGAATAGCCGATAACAATGTTGATTCACCATAGATTACCTCCAACGTGTTGACCAAAGTTCGACTCCAGACCTTATTAGTGCTAAAGTATATTGAAATTTGTATTACAAAGTAGATAAATTAGTACAAACAAAAACAACAAAACAAACAAACCAATAAAAGCATGAAATTAATATCACAAGTTTCAAGTTTGTAGCATTAACATATAATGAAAAAACTTTAATATCTTGGAAACAAATTATATTGGAATTGTGTGAACAGAAAGATCCAATCTGGGAAGAATCTTCAATTAATGAATAACACAAAATGTGACATACATTCTGTCCCAAGTTTGTGTTAATCTCTTGTCTATGTTTCCTTTTGGTCAGTTCTAATCACATATCGCAGATAAAAACAATAGGATTATTCAAGTGTATATAAGAGAAGTAAGAGTGACAAATCTCTGTGTTCAATTCCATCAAGTAAGAGAATAACATTAAAACATAAACAATTCTCATCAACTATCTTCGATTTACTACATTTTAGCATTCTACAAGGCTTTTATTAGTATTGTTTAAACAATCGTAGCAAATGCATAATATTTTAGAAACTGCATTGGTATTAATAATTTATAAATACCCTCTGATTGAAGACATTTCGTGAAATTTTGCATATTACGTGTCCCTAAAGAAACAATGCCCTCGGATGTCGTTCGCCCAGCCTGTTCCTATACCCAGTGCTGAATATCAGTGTTTGACTTGAGCACTTGCATTCGTACGCTCTCTTTCGATTTTCTTACCTTTCTTATTCATTAATGGTCAACTTAAACTAAGCATACTTGTGATATCGACTAAGTTGTTTCGGAAACATTTATAATTCAACATGGTTCAGTTTCATCTTCAACCATGGTACGATTGGAGAACACCAGTGAGTAATTAGACAAAATGACAGATCTTGTTGTAGAGACATTCGCTTCTCTTGATATTGTGACAGAACACATAACTTTATCTTCACCTTTATTACGACCTTTGAAGCCAACTATTTGTCAAAACAAAAGACCATCGGAAAACAAAACTCTAATTAAAGGGCAAGGCCAGCGAATTTCGACAAAAACATATTATTTTTCAAGTGTATTTGGAAAGACAATTGACCGTGTTACATGTGGAACCGAGAAATTATAGCCGTTAATTACTTAATTTAAAAACCAGAAGTGTGACGTCATTGTTCGCACCAAAGGCAGGCCTGTCTCGCCGTGGCTGTTCCCTCATGGATGTGCCGGTTGATAATGTTACGTAATATCAAACGCGATCTACTATTTCTAGAGAATACAGCGAAACAACAACAACGGACAATAGGCGCTTATAACTAACTGCAAACTTGCCTACACATTTGTCGAACTTTTTTTCTGCAAGCTGTATTAATTCATAAAAACATAGAAAGTGCCTGGACGGCATCCCCATCATACCAACCAGCTAGGGCTTATCTGCAACATGTCATAAACATCCAGATCCATACATGATAGAGCGTCTCTTTAAAAACGACAGTTCGTCTTTCTGTACAGTAAATAATGCGATTGGAGAAAACGTTTTCCACATACCTATAAAATTCTTAACCTTTTACAAGACAAGATAAGCGAATTTCGACTAGATTTCCCATCCCTAATTTTAAATAAACAAAACGACTTATATATAATGGTTAATGGGAGATTACGTTAAAAGCTTGTTTAGTGTTGATATTGAACTTTTTGGAAGCTTTTATCTTACAAAATACAATCTCCATATAGGCCTAAATAGTGGTGTATACGTAACTGCAGGTCATTTCAATCCTGACGCTTACAGTTAAACGGAGGCAGCGTTTTGTTCACGTTAACCGGCCGCCTGGAGAAAGAACTCGAAAGACCCCAGACTACCTTTAGTTGGCTCCCAAGTACCATAGACATGAAGCCGAATAAAACAGTTTATTAGGAAATTGGCCTATGCAATTATCTCAGAGGTTCAGATAATTGCAGTAAGATATCCTGCATTAAATTGACTGCAAATCTATCTCATGGCATGAATACGAGACGAAGGATCGCTCAGAACCGTGACGTCATTTACAATTTTAAAAGCGTCCATTTGCTCATCTATGAGAGGACAGACACAAGCAGGATATATTTGCTCGGCGAACAAAAACGTCACTTCCGGTTTTTAAATTAAATAATTAACGGTTAAGTTTTCTCGGTTCCAAATGTAACACGTTGAATTGTCTTTTCAAATATACTTGAAAAATAATAAGTTTTTGTCGAAATTCACTGATCTTACCCACTAGACAACGGCTACAAAGGCTTTAAAAAAATAATTTATTCGATAACTCAAAAGTTTTAGAAAAACTCGATAAATCTTTTAGTTCAAATCGCAATTAATTTAAGCAATTGAGATATTATGCATTGCTGGATAGAGCTTTATCTTATAACGATGTTCTGGAAAGAGATGTTTGGAGTCCGATGAAAGCCCTCTCACTCGTTAAATGACTTGTTCCAATCCACGCTATTCTACTCTAGACAGGTTTTCATTATCAGCCAAAAATTCCTTAAATACCTCCAGCCGGTTTGTATATCCAATGCTTAAAATCAGCGATTGGCTTGAAGATTTTCAGCCTTAAGGTACATACAACAGGTTAGATTAACTTTTATTGTTATACTCAGTTGTAATATCGACTTACCAATAATTAATTACGCTTTTTCGAAGCCTTTGAGAATTCAAAATCAATAAGTACAGATACCGTTTCAAAGGATCGTCATAACATCACTGAATGCCTTGTCTAGTCAAGTTACCTTCATTAATGAAAATTAAGTCATTAGACTAAGTGGCAAAGAGCTTTTCTTCGAGATTTTTGCACACAGTCAGCATTACTTTCTGATTTATGTCGGTGCGGGGAATAACAAATCTTTCAAAGCAAAACAGGTTGATGGATCGTACAAATAACTGAAGTAAAACGCTAACAACACATTTAAAGAAAGTTTTACATTTAAAATCCATTGTTTTGTAACTTTATCATAGAATGCATCACTGCTGATTGCAACATATTGAGACACCGTACAACTTAATGTGAAGCTTAAGCTTAATTGGTGTGTTTTCTTGAAGCTCATTACCGATAGCCTCTTTCGGATTTCTACTTAAGCACACAGCCTAAATTCCCTTTGTCTGACCTTACTTCCTTTAGTGTGACCTTCAGGGTGACGATGGAAACAAACATTCATTCACCAGGTCAGATTGAAGACCAGGGTCAATAGATTATAGCAACAACCATTACAAACAAATTTATTCGAGACTCAAAATCGACTTTGTTTATATTCGTTTAGTTTGAATCGCAAATGAATGAAGCATATCGACACTTTAAACTATATAACATAGAACTAAATCGTAAAATGATGTTCTGAAAAGACGTGCTGTGAGTTACGCTTTCGTCTCCTTATTCGCTAAGTGGCTTGTTCCAATTCATGACCTCCATGTTGGGCAGTTTTCCATAATTGATAACATTGCCCTCCAATGTCGTTTGTCCAGTCTGCTTCTATGTCCAATGATCCAATTCTCAGATCGACTCTCAAACAATTAATGACTTTCTCTTTGGGCCTTTAGGAGTGCACAAGCGATCAGTACAGATAACATTTCCAATGAATAAAATAGTATATCTAGCTATCTTCATGCATGAAATCTTGGTGCACTCTTAGTGGCATTAGGCTAAGTGGTAGATCGCCTTGTGGAGACGTAGGTTTGTCTTTGAAACTTTTACCCAAACAAAGAAACGTACTTCCTCCTTGGAGCAGCCAATCGATGACAAAAACAGAACACTAAGTACAGGTTGACTATAAAACGAGAATAAGGGTATATATCCGTGTTAGCTAAACACCGAACTTCCCAGAATATTGGATTAACGGAAGCATATTGAGCAAAAATTATTGACAGAAAATACCCACCCCTTTGGATTGATTCCCCATATGCATTTGTATTGCTGGTGTTAAACAGATTAGCATATTTATCTGCGTTGGTGTCTTAAATTCTGTAGAAGTTTAGAACGAGAATAACAACTCAAAATACTAAACCGAACACTTCCTTATGGTAGATGCTGCTGCATAAAATGTTATAATTTGATAGGTATGAATGTATCCACTGTAACATAATGTATAAGATTGAGTTGAAATATCTAAGAGATTATTGAGAAGATAAAGAGTCGATTAGGGCAACTTGACATAGATTATTTGTAGGTAAGATTCCTCTAGATCACAAATAACCCAACAATCAATGGAGAGCTTCGTTGTTATAGCATCGGTAAAATTAACGTCGTTTGGCCTTGCTTTCAATCTCACAACCATACAGACATATAATTGACTCCTTATTTGATCTTAAACAAAAAATGGAAATAAAATATGCAGACAAGATATCTTTTTCCCAAAAAAAAAATGGAGTAATAAATATTATTTTGATTACAGAATTCTATCGCGCTTTCTAATGAAAGGGAAACTATCAATTGTTCGAGAGAAAAATATGGAGCTGTATATTTGCAACAGATAATTCATTAGACCTGAAAAAAGTAAACCTGCATGGCTGGAGAGTGCTTCTCACTTTAGAACAGCATGGATAGCCTTCAAGGTGGCACCTTCTATCATTTATTGAACAGCAAAAAGCCAATGAACTCAGCCTAAAATATTTCCCTTTAATTTAATCAAGAGACTAAACCGAAGTTTAGTGAATCCTATCGAGATAAAAATGAGACGGTTCGGTCAAACGAATGCCTCTATAATTCTCACTCGGTGAGGCGACCCAAGTGAACAAACCTTAAACCCACTTTCGGTATTTCTACTAATACAATGGTTTGCAAAATACTAATTATCCCGTCCTAAACTAGCTGTGTCGCATTTTAATTGAAATTGTTATATCATATTTGTAGTGGTCTATAAAATGAATTTGAATCACCTCCAAAATTACATTTTTACACGGCTTAAAGTTTAGAAGAAAATAAGAAGAAATAGAATAGCTGTCTTTTGTTTATGACACTCACGTCAACACAAAACCGTACTTTATCTTTTCTGATGACGCAAATGCAGCGGGAACCGTGTTACAGTCGAGTTCAACTGCAAGAATGATTCTTATATGCAAATTGAATCTGTTTTCACCGAATTTGTTCTTAGCTTCTCCAGAATACTAATGACATGATCCTTAAATCAACTGATTTTAACGCTTTACATTGGATTCACTTGTAACTTTGCAGACCTGCTCTTCGTACATTCAAGGAAAGAAATAAATATAACAAATTTAAGCCCAGAAAAAAAGATCATGCTTTAGTAAAACAATTCTCACATGATTCGTCTTATTACGCCAATTCTACGTTGACGATGGATCTTCATCACTGCTAAGCTGTATATGTAGAGCTTCACGTCTTTGATCGGTTATAACAGAGGCGCTCGAAATGTGTTTTTATTTCTTTTTTGTGTTTATCCCATGACGACAATTTACTATTTTTTTTATCTAAAGACGCTGTGATAATTATCATTTCCATAGCAAAGATATGAACCCCAAAATTCACTTTGAAAGGATTAAAGACACATAACGCCCCTATGAGACGGCTGACCCAGAAACTATTACCCCATAGAGGTGATTCCTGAGGTGAATAGTAGCTTATTGGCTCTATGCTCTATGCTACATATCATTTCTCTCAAATGTTAATGTGCTGGGACAACAAAACAGTACATCAGAGTATATTTCGGACAAGAACCTTCACCCCCGATGTGAGAAGATAACCCAGTCAAGCATCAGTCATTCCAATGTAGACGAACTTTAATTGACATTTTCCAGCATTTCACAATTTCGCAGATTTTATATTTCAAAAGCTTCTTTCTCGAAAACTATTCGTAGTGCCTTCACATTTGTTGCATTGCAAAGAGTACACCGTGGACCGTGCATCAGTTTTTCTTAAGTTCATTTTATCTTTAAAATGTATTATGAAGTTAGCATTCACACGAACTTCTACTGTGATCGTTCACCTTTTTTTCAGTTCAAGATCTATCTTAGTAGATAAATAAATTTCTTTGGTGTTATAGCTATTGAATTTAGAGGAATAGACCTCGAAATATTCACTGTATTTGATGCAGTGATAGAATAATACATATTCTATAACAACAGATACGCACCTCTCCACTAAGTCTATTTCTAGAACTGACGTGAAAGCGGATTATCCATTAACTTGACGGAGTCGTTGAGCTGTTAAATTACCACGGATGTAGGTCAGTGCTGTCTGGTTCACTAATGTAAGGTATCACATAATCTCAGCCAAAAAGGATATTAAGGACGCGTCAATTCCAATCACAGACCCTAAAACAACCGGCAATGCACGAAAGCGCCTATCCGCGTACCCAGTTAATTCTGACTGCTGCTTCCTATGTAAAAGTTATCCATATGCTGGCGTGGGCGAATCGTCGTTCGTAACATGAAAACAAATAATTGTAAAAACTTAGGTGTTCATCAAGACAGAGGGGCAACTGGTCAGCAAAGATGGGAATGATGTAAAATTAGAGAAAACGCAAATTAGAGGGATAAAACTCTTTCATTTACAAAATGATTCCAATTCACTTTGTTAAAGTGGTAAAAGCAAAATTACTAAATGAAAAACAGGCTGTTAACATGAACTTGTGTACCGTAGAAAAACAATTCATGTTCAATTTGGACCTCTCAAGAATTGTAGCCCTGTCGAAATATAAGCTAAATTAGGGGTAAAACAAAAGAAAATGAACAAATCAAAAGTAAATAACAATAATTAGATTGTATAGCTGACAAAATCCAGAAACAACTCGTGGATCATGACTCACGGTATAGATAGTTTATCGTGTTTTTTTTTTTTTTTTTTTTTTTTTTTGTTTAACAAACAATATGGGTTAAAACCGTTGAAAAATGATGGGTGCTCTAAAAGGAGGGCTTTGAATTTCATGGGATTTCTTCTTTTGCCTGTCGTTAAGGAAGCCCTGTATAATTTAGGAAATCGACCATTAGAATGAGGACATTGACGCCTTTCTCGCAAATTTGATAACATTTTATAAAGATTACGCTCAGTAAAGAAACAAACACTAAGCAAAGCATCACGACCATCTTGCATAGCATGGGTTTTAATGGGGGAATGGCCACCACATACGGTCTAGTCCCCTATATTAAGACTTGAAAGAAGTATTATGTTGATCACTAAAGCCTGTACCAAAGACGGGTCGAATGTGTTCAATCACAACAGATTTTCTTTAAAAAGTTTATGCCACGTAATCCTCCAGGATGAGAGGCCATTATAATCATGGTTTTTAATGACCGAATGACAACGGACCCAGGAACAAACAATCTTTGAGTGTATAAAGACGAAGACTTCTCTTGGGGAATCATTTGTTTAGTTTTAATGTGCTAGTGATTCTCCAGAATTTGCCGTTAAAAAACGTTACGGAAAATAACTAAAATAATTATAGCTTCTAACGATTAAACCTATCTCTGCTCCCATTAACGTGTAAAGCCATTGAAAGAATAAGATAGGAAAACCATTAATTACAAGAAACTATCGACATTGCGTTTGTTTTATAATTAAAGGAGTATTTTTGTTACAACTAATATTGGGGCCATGTATTTGAAGGGAATTTACCAGTGTAATCGTAACGAATGCATTCATTTAAAAAATAGAGCTGAATGAATCGCTTTGTTTTTCGTAAACAATATACAATCGCAAACTAAGCTTGACTTCGAAAGGCTTAATTCAGTATTTTTTTGTTGTCTATTTCGACATGGTAGCACAGACAACTTGGCCATTTGAAGTGCTAAGTAGCGGACATGTTTCAGATTTTGCAGGTTTATCATTAGAAATACATATTCATAACAGTACCATCAGCATAGGAATATGAGCTTTGACTTAAACTCGCCAAAGGCATAATTATGTTATGTATTTGGGCATTTTTTTTATGGCACTATCAGATAAACACAAACAGTATAAAATATAATATAAACAAACACTATATTATTATAACGTAACAGTGCTTTACGGATTAAACAGAATATGTTTAATTTCTGCAGTATAAAAACTACACATTTCTATTGATATATTTAACTGATCTAAACAGTTAAAGAACCTCCAAGCGTTTCTAAATGCTGTTAAATTTAAGCACTCTCAATGGCTATCCGGATGTATCATGCTTTATTGAATTAATTATTGCATGAAAGTTTGCAGCTTTGAAATGATAAAAAATGCTAAGTGGCTACAGGTTGTCCTGGAATTTACGACCAAGGCATATAAATGGTAAAACGAAACCTGCGATTGTATTTGTTGTTGAAAAAAAATGAATAGGACTAGAAACATTGTTAGGACATTGTTTCAGAATGCGATAATTTTTCATGTTTGACGATGAATTGATAAATAACATGGTTTGGTATACTTCGAAATCTTATCAATGTCAATATGCTTGACACTTTGGTATCACTTTGTTCACGATAGCTCTGGTCTACCAGCATATTTAACTTGAGTTTTTGTCCCTCGATATTTTTATCTTTCGGATGCCGAAACATTATTCTTTGAGGTGCATATTATTTCCCGATGATAGATAATCAAATAGCGTAAATGATTGAATGCTGAAGAGATATCAACCACGCATCAAACAGTAGAAACGATTCAATGAACTGGAGATATCTGCAGCACTTCAAGCCATGAAACAGCGTGTATATAGAGAATACCAACGTCATGTCCACTTTATACGCTAAATAAATACCACTCGAAGCTCTATAGGCCTACTAAGGCCGTGATAACATCTACAGTACGGTCTTTCATTGAATCTTGAGTAGAAAACGGATAGCGGAATTACGAAGACTGTTTTCTACAGTGTGAGTAGAGTAAAGTCTTTCCACTAACAATAGTTAACTAATGTAATGTTTTGGCCACGTTTTCAAGTCTATGTCTTTCTAGTTTCAGCGCAAAAACGGATTTGTTGTCCAGGCATGGTTGAGGTTTAGTTGACGCCAGGTAGTCAATCATCACCTCAGAAAAGCTGAGATTTAGGTAGTCATTCTGATATTAGGTGTAATGGTGCTGGTAACCGGGATGAGAACCAGTAAATGTGATGGATCTGCTGCTTGGTTCAAACCGCTGTGCCTTTTTCATGCATTCAATACTAGTGTTTTTTTTATTCCTCAGCAATTGGCTAAGGAGTATTGCTATCGTCGTAGTCTATGACGAGGCTGGATGTGTGTCTGTGTCGTTTCGTTTCCAAGCCATATCTCTGTCACTAACGCAAGACGTGACGAAACTTGCATGCTGTAACCACTGTATACTGAAGTTGTGCCTTGTAAGTTTCATGTTTGGGGAAAATTTAGTTTTATTCCAAAAAAATAAAGTTGTCTCTGAAGACCATATATGGCTAATGTATTCCGAAGGCTTTCTGAATATTCAGCAGCAGAAATAATAAGTAAACGTTTAAGGGTGTGACTACTCTGACCAGGGTCTGGCCTCTTGATTGGTCAACAGGGAAGCAAAGTACGCCCAGGGGCTTAGCAGCTAGTATCGAGATGCATAGGCTTGGTCAAAAGCTACAACGGAAACACGAAAGGCCATTCTTGTCCCCGCGAGTCTCTATTATGAAATAACCCACGCGGGTAGACACGGCTTCCTCGTACTCGCCCTGATATTCCTCTATCACAATGAAAGTAGACTATGAATAATAACAAGATGTGTGCTCGGTTTTCCTCTTTGACGTCCGTATCTCTAAATTTTAGGACAATCATATTTTTATCTACAAATAAATAGTGTTGTAGAACGATATAATCAATTTTCATATTGATTGT
>JAVFBZ010151300.1:7973-31850 GCA_032466195.1 Katharina tunicata
ATTTTTTTAATTATTTAAATCCTCATAAAAGTTATTATACTAACACTAACAGTGCTAATAGTTCATAACAGATTTTTGGAGATTGGAAAACAGAGATGCATGTAATCCTTGCCCCATTAGTTTCAGTAAAAAAAATCATCTTTTAACTTGTGTACAACCAAACCATACAAAACCTGTCTGAAATTTAATAAAATATACAGATATTTTACTCAAAAACATGTAGACCTCCCAAAATTCAATTTGTGCCTCAAAGACCGTCACTGAAAACGGTGGAGTTGATTTTCGTTACAAAGCACAAATGTGCTTTAGTTAACATAAATAGCACACCTTCACAAAAGAAAAAACATTTATGCAAACTCCAAGATCATCTGCAAATTCTTGCCTTATTGAAAATTCTACTTCCTGAGAGCGTTGGTTTATTATATGTCACCATGGTAACTAAGTAAAGGGCATAATGGGTAATAAGTGCCGGCTCCACACTCAACATCAGTCGTGGACTAGAGCAACACCCTGTAGGCATAAAGTACAATATTATACACACTGGATAACTTTACTTGGATATATCTAAAACTTACAAGTTACATCTAGGCATCTAGATTAACGATTTGTAAAATTAAGCTGTCTAAATTTGCTTTCTTGACGTTCAAAATGATTTTCCCAGTTGTTTCTCCGTTCAGTTCAATGTAGAGGAAAGCGGCACTGTCACAGCACAAATGCAAGGGCACAGGATTTGATCAGTAAATATTTTGGGTAAGAGGCTGTCAGAGGAAAACAATTCTTGATAGGCAATAATTGGCATTATGTTTCTGCCTATCAATTCCATAACGCGATCACTAGAGCAAATTTACACGTTTCTACACAGTTTGAAAGGAGCTGACTAGAATTTGATAGATATGTACATGCCTAGATTTAACCGCCCATTAACAACAGGCACACAAAGTTCAGAGTTTAACAGTTTTACAGTTTAATCTCATCAACACAATATAAAAATAAATGCGATCAGAAAGCGAGTAATTCAGACGTATGCAGAATTTTAATGTCAAACTCACTTTGACAAAAAATAAAATAATCTCCAAATAGAAAATAAACTTCCTGTGCCTATTATTAAAGTAGCTTGTAAGAATATAATTCAAACTTTAATTCTGGTAAACTGTTAATGTAAGGTGGTAAAGAAACAAAAATAAAACTAAACTTAATAAAAAATCTTTTCTATACTCACCAACAATACAATGGCAGAAGTTGGCTTCAAGTCTGGTACTTGGCAGCAGGTGTGACAAATATATGTGAGATGTTTGTGTGATTCAGGTTATAAGAGTTTATAAAACATTAACTTTGAAGTAAAACAAATTATTGAAAATTTGAAGAGATTTAAACTGATATTTAAAACAAAGAAATGGAATTGATAAAATTTTATGTGAGTGTGTTTTTTGTGGATTATGATGTTGTTGTTGTTGCAAACATACCTCTTCATCATAAAGATAGTCTTCGAACCATGACCAGAGATCTTGTGGAGCTTGAGTATAACTGAGAGAAAAGAAGGGAAAATTCAAGTCATTAAAACGAGTGCTACAGCTGTAGTTCTCCAAATGTATTAACAGGGCTGAGGCATTTATTTCATAAATGTTAGGGCATTTATCAGTGGTGAAATAGAAAGTTCCTCTATTGGAGCATCCATATTTAAATCTATATTCTATCCCTCTCTATACAATTCAAAATGTTGAACCGGCCAAGAAGTCATAAGCTGTAAAACATCTAAAGAAATATATTTTTGATAAAGCATTCACATCCGAAGGCAATAACTTGGTATTACCTGAACAAAATACCAGATGAAAATTGTCAAAAATTGTTATTCCATATAAGTTAAGCTAACTATGAAAATAACAAAAAAAAATTGTAATTTTTCATCTTTTAAGAACCAAGTGAGTTTAAGGCATTAAAAATTGAGTTTGATCAAATATTTGTGTTTTTAGAAATCCCTGTCTGTACGTACACTTTTTACAAAGTCTGTGTACCGTACCATGTGATCAGTTGTAGAGATTGGATCCCTTGAATATGAGAAAAGAAAAGGATCTTACCGTATATACATGAATCCAAGTCCCCTGATGTATGGGGAGTCGGGATGAGTCAGCAGACCATTGAGTTGTTTACGGGTGAGCTTGAGGGTGAAGAGTTTGTAGAGAAGACAATAGGCACTAGATACAATTCCCCCTGCTCCCACTCCTCTTACCTATAAATACAACAGATTCAGGTGTTTATCATTGGATACAAATATCTCCATCCCCTTTCTCTTTTCAAAATTCAGTATACCAAACCCAACAGCTAACCAAATTCGTGACAATCCTCACATATACTTGGAATCACCAAAGTAAACTGTGGAGGAAAGGGATTTCAATTGTGTTACATACATAAATTTACACAAATAAAAACACAACCGAAAAAAAAAAGAAAACTTTTAACGAATTATTTAGAAGTCATTTAATAACTGTATAATTTTTATTTTTTTTGCTTTGGGTAGTTACAAAATGACTATCAATCTAAAAAAACATACAGTTGAATTATGTTTTTTTCAACCAAATATGTCAGAAGTGTTGAATTTTATTTTCAGGAATGCTTGCACAAAGTTAGAGAAGGCTACATGTAAAACTGATTGTTCAAAAAGTCCTTACTCCTCCACACATCCCAGTTTGACCAGCTGTCTTCCGGCTTCCTTTCTCCCACGGCTCCAGGTGACTCACCTACAATTTTAAACAAATGGCAACCTACATGTAATACATCACAAGTTTCTTGTGATATGGGAATAAAATATTGACAAGATCACAATTACCAAAATAAATGTTATACGCAAGATCACAATTGAGACTTAACAATGCGAGATTCACGTCTTTTTTTACGTCTGATTTCTGTGCTAGAAAAATTAGCATGTTTAAATAATAGGTCACATAATGCTTAGTAATTTTTCCCAATACTAGCAATCAAAGGTCTGAAACACTCGTTGCTACATGTAGCTCTAATACATCCTCAAATGACAAATTGAGAGCCATTTTCCACATGTCGTGTCCTTGTTATAAAATATACCCAGCTTTTTAGAGCTACTTAACAAACAATACAGATTCCATGATCACAAAATATTCTGGCTGTTTCAATTCGGCTATATAAAAACCTGTTTGTTTGGTAGATCACAATCTTCAGAAGACAAATCGCCCTGGCTGTTTAATACTGACCTTGTAATAAATCTCATCAATCACTTCATGGTACGTCTTCAACTCGTACAAATTGACTTTGAAGTAAGGAGAGGATTGAATATTTGTAAGAATAAGAGGGTTTAAATTCATTGTCTTTTCATTACCCCATGTTGATAAGGGGTTGTTGGGTGCCATGATTTCAACTGGACCCTTCCCTCAGGACTAGGTAAGTCTTCTAATGCCCTCAGCAGGCTGCGGCCAGGTTTCTCTTCTCTGCAATTCTTCAGTCTGCAACTGCAAGTAAATTAATAAGGAGTTCTTAATTAAGACAACATAACAAACAAGCAAGATATTATAACCAACTTTTAAATCAACCAGTAATCATCTTCTGGTCAATATGCGATATTCAAATTTTAACACAAGATAAGATACCAGATTTGTCACAAAGCAAGAATTTGTAAATGTAAAAAAAACATTTTCTTAAAATCTTCTCAGCGCAAAAAACTATGGTTAGTAGAACTTTTGTGTATCAGTTTGTAGAGTGGATTAACATGTGCTGTTGTTCCTAGGTACCACCTTGCCAGCTCTGGCTGTCGAGTCTTCTAAGTGCTTATGCTAAGCCAGCTAAGGCGTAACATTTTTGTTCATTTCTTGTATCTTTCGTTAAGACTAAATTCTATACATATAATGTATGTTATAAACATTAATAGTTGTACTAAACTTAGTACTGTAGCTTTGTGCGGCTCGGCACAAACTTGTTGCTGACCTCCTACAAGTTTGATAAATTGTTTGACAAAAGTGCAAAGCGGCCTCATTTCCGAAACGCTGGACATCCTTGACAACTATATTTTTCTCCACATACACAAGTGCCAAAAGTATTAAACTGAAGAGGACATAATTAACTCTCGACAGACGGTAGGTGTTTATTTACTTTCAAGAGTCATAAATTTTCTTATAATCTTAAGGACTGAATCCAGTCCGTAGGGGGCGTCATTTTGCTCAAACTTACTCACTGTCACTCTCTGTTCTAAAAATCTAAACAAATTATTTAATGTTGTAATTTGTAGGAGAGATACTTTTGGCACTCAACGTACAGACATGTAATAATTATGTATTTCAAATCTATGTCTAATGCCAAACCGGTGTATGGTGTAACAGTACTTTGTATGATCACATAAGCTTATATCGATTCTTGTTTGCAGAGGTTTGTTTTGTAGCCAAGATTCATGTAAGTAAGATAAAATTCCAAAAACGGTTGTGCGTCGTTGTTGTTTGATAACCATTTACAAAAAAAGACAGGTCTTAGATATTTCAGAGATAAAACAATTATAATGTTCTCATTCTGGTACAAACAATTAACAATTTGATTGCCAAAACATGGGTCTCTCGACTGTTGAAAGTAACATAATTTCTTTAAAACCTGTCACAGTTTTCTTAAATTATTTTCTCCGTCGGATTCATTTTCCGCCATTTTCGATTTGGTGATCCAAAAATATCGAAGCTTTCGGTGAATTTCATTGATGAAACCCTAATCTTCTCTGTATTCTTACACGCAGTAACACGACAGTTCGGTCATTGCAGTTTATAAAATACTCACCAAATTCGATCTTAGTTTAGTTCAGCGTTATTTTAGAAATGTTATAGTCATCTTCCCCAAGAAATTTCGTCAACCACACGTTCTTTCGCAACCAAAGTACAGCGCTCTCTAGCGGGCGAGACGATATAAAGGGGGGCTACTTTAGCATCACTTCCGTACGAATAAAACATGATTTCTTGCATTCAGTTGGTGCCTTCTTGCAACCAATGATTAGTGTTTAACGTCACGTTGCGTGGTATTTAAAACTGCTCATTGACCTACGTTTAACTTGAAGTTGTTACCCCACAAAAATACTTTAAAGATTTGTAAACATTTCACACCATGTCCCCGAAAAGCAGGAATATGAATTATGAAATGTGCAGACGAATTTACATCTTATTTTTAAAAGCCTCTGAGATAGATAGAAACTGAGATACAACTCGGATAAACTTGTTTAAAACCGCAGGGGCAAACAGAAGACACTACATAACATTTACGTAAATTGTATTGCGTTATTAAAACGTTTTATGTAGCACATGCATAGAAGAAGGTTTTGAGAGAGTTTCAGAGTGATACCAAGTAAAAGATATGGTCACTGCACTGTAAGGAGTCAGTGAAATTGTAAAATTCCCCGGGCTTCATAAATTATGTCATAAAAATAAATGAAAATAATTTATCACGATATAAGTTGTTCGGTCTATAAAAAAAAACTGTTTACATGTTAACTAAAATTGAGTAAAATCACACAGATTTGAATTGACATTAACAAGAAATGAGTGCGCCATAGAACAATTTCGCACCTCCGCTTTATTTTATCGTTATTTTATTTTCCCACCCTCCAGTATGATGATAGGCCTTAGTCTGTTAGTAGCCTACATGCAGTTAACCTGCGTTGCACGAGCATGTATAGGTACTAATAATATCAAGCGGCCCGCAGATAAAATAGTTAGCTACCTAGCTGCGACCTTTAGAGAAGTAAGTTCATTTTGTGGATTGTGTTCTTGGTATTTTCTTTGGCATTATAACGATTTGTTTACAAACTGAAACCTGGGACTAGTATAACACAGTCTACATAGGCTATTAGTCCCAGCTAAACCCGTATTTCAGGCAACAAGAAAACGCAAAAAGTACTACAACACGTAGCCTCTTATCTCTAGGACAGACTTAGGTGCATGACAGATTTATGTCCCCTAGATGGAATGCTTTTTCGTCGTCAGGGTCAAGTGTTTATAAACAAGGACATAAAATGGCAAATCAACCACAACATAACGCACCAGAAGGAATGGAGCCGTATGATTTGGGTGGAAACGGAGATTTGGGTGCTCTGAGCAAAGAACAACAAGAAAAGCTCAATAAGTTTAAGGTTAAAATATGTTTGTTATTTGTCAATCATTTGAACTGTTTGTGATTATGTGGTGCTCATTTTTCGTTACGTTAGTTTTTTTTATACCAAGATGTAAGGAAAAGCAACTTTCTTTCTGCACCAGTTTAATTTTTTAACCATAACATATTGCATATGTAGTTCTGATGGTGCGTCATTCTGTCTTCGTGTAGGTCTTTTAAAAAGAACTCTGATGAGTGATTTTAGATTTTACCATACTGGTACCCTCCGAGTTCTTTCCTACGATTCAATTTGCAGAGCGAATTTTGCGTAACCAAACTAAGGCATTAAAAAATGTCTCAAAAGGAACAAATGGAGCGATTTACTCGGTTTGAATTCCTAGTCTATAAATATATGTTGTTTTTTTTTTGTGTAGAGAATTTTTCTAGCCTCCACCGGGATTTGAACGCCGCATATGCTGGTCTCTGGCTAGCCGGACCAGCACTCTAAACCGCTGAGCTATGGTTCTGATTTATATTCTTCCTGGTAAAAGGCTTCGAAAAAAACTTTCTATAAAAATTTACCAAAGGGTCTAGCAAGACCTCTTAACATTTTTATGATCATGTGTTCACAGCGCTGAGAGCGGATTATTGCATACTTGTTAACAGATAACAGTTATTGTTAAATTTTCTTTTAGGTGAAAACTCGGCTGGACAATGAGAAGTACCTGAGAGCTCATCCAGAAGTGGAATGTCTTCTCGCAGGATTTCTAGGGTAAGCTAAGTTCTTCAGTTTCTGTTTAAAGCTTTATTAAATGCCAGAGGGTAGATACAACATTAGGTTACAAAGCTATTGAACACATTCTTGTATTTTATATCGCTGGGCTGCACAAAGAAATGCCCTACTTTCAGTCATTCTAAAATACAGAATCAAATCATTCTCCCTACCATCCAGTTTTGTTCACCTAGAAAGAGTTTTCCATTGTGCCGTTTACAGCAGGTAAGTCTGCAGGTGATATACATGTAGCAGGTCATTACGTGGTACTGCTTCACGATTTTATCTGTTTTTCTGCCTTTCACAGACTTCAAATGGGGTGCCAGCAGTCTGCTAGATGGTGCGCGACTGAAGTGGGACACCTATGCATTCATGCCGAGCTCTGCTGTTAATACGTTCAAATACTTGCTTTTCAAGTACACATATAACAGCCGGTACTGTCAAAGCAGCTGAGCAGCGGCTAATAGGTCCTACTTCACTACAGTGACATCTAGCGGACCAGTTTTGCCGGTACCTCATTGGATCAGCTCAGTGACAGCTTTTTTTCTTTGTTTCAATTTGATTCAGTTGGTAGCAAAGTTTTGACGATTTGTTTGCTGGTGCACATATTTGCAGAAAAAGTTCTACAGCAATATTAAGAATGGCTTTTCGTTATATTAGTATTCGTATTCTTCTTAATCTCGAGAGCGGTACAAGCATATTTTAGTTTGACTTTCAGTCGGTTTTAGCAATTGCCTGTCTGGGAGCTTCCTATTACACGTTGTTCTCTGAGCCAAAGGACAACAGGAAACAGATTTCTTGTGGCGTCCTATAAGGGTCTTGTAATGTCATGTTTATTGACATTACCTCGAGTGTGGTCGCCTTCAACCATTTGCCTGGCACTGATGATTTGAGTGAAATAACCTTAAATATGGTGTTAAACTCCAATAAATCAAACAGACAAACATTTCCAGTCTGTTTTATTTTAGTTTGTAACACAAAAATTGTAAATATAGATTTTAATTTTTTTTAACTGTTTAACCGCTCCCTATAGTAAAGTAAACAGTTTACATTGAATGCGTGGAAATTTAGGGTAATAATCATTATATTTTTGTCTTCAACAGAGACGTTCTGATAAAGAGACCTGAGGATGTGAGGGAGTTTGCTGCAGGTAATTTATCTCTTCAAGTTTATTATTTTGTTTACTGTAAATTCTTTGTATGGGGCCGCGCCGTGGCTCCGTGGTTGAGCTTGGACTACGGAGCCCCCTTCACTGTACCCGGAATAGGTTTGATTCCCCCGTGTAGACCTTAGGTATATAAGGGAAGTTTTCTAGTGGCTGCAGAGTTTGCAGGGTGGTTTTTATGAGTTTTTTTTCCCGGTTTTCCACCATACACTCGCAACGCAGTCATATAGGTGAAATACTCTTGAGTACAACGTTAAAACACCTAACAAACAAATCAAATTCTTTATTTTGCTGCTCAAATTAAAGTCAATCATCAGATATTTAAATATGTAAATTTCATAAACAAAATAATTTAGTAAGTTACATGGACATCAGGACGTAGAATTTAATTTAGCTGTGTACCAAGAATGATGCCAAACATAATTTAATAAAATGTCATATCCATGTACTGTCATTTGAACAGATGTACAGAATTGGCATAGATGGTGAAATTCCTGCAGTTGACCATAAGGCTATAAGATATCTTTGATTTGTGTTGTGTTGTGGTCCCTGTTTTGTGGCATCTTCTGTGTTGCCAGCATTCACCAATTAGGCTGGCACGCAGTCATAGTAGTGACATAACCTTACCTACCAAGTTAAACCCCAATTAAACAAAACATTTTAAATCTAATATTCATATTTTCTGATTTTGATTGCAGATTATTTTACTAGTCCTGATCTGCCATCCTTGGTCGAGAAACAACTTGAAACAAGACATGCCAAACTTAAACAGAATCATGTCTTAGAGAAAATGTAGTTATATATATTTGTAAATGAATATTTATTTAAACACCAGCTGTTTGTGGGGTTTTTTTTAGTCTATTTTTAGCATATATTACATGTAAGTACAGTGCAAGACAATATGTAACTTTCTAGCTCATTGCCTTAATACAGGTTTGGGTGTTTAAACTAAACCCACCAGGTTAATAACTAATCCTTATCCTTAAAATGTACCAATTGCCGTTCCCAACTAAATGTCCCATGACTTAATGTTGTGTTAAAATGCCAGAGGGACTTCTGCTCAAAACTATATACAGAGACTCTCCTGGTGATGGCAAAATAAAGCGCTGACATTTTGAGATCAAAGTGAGTCTTTGGTACTTCAGAGTTTCAGAATCTTTTAACTATCGCTGCTTTCGCATCATTCTCTATGTTTGAATGTTCCTGAATTAGTTGAGTTTAGAGGATTACTTGCCTTTATTAAGAAAATTTATTTCTGATGTTGAGTACCAGTATTCTTTTGTTGATTCCACCTTGGTTCAGAACAACTCAAGCATCATGAGTCAGGGCTCAGCATCCAGACCACACTTATTAATTTCACAACTTTTTGTAATGTTGCAAAATTATAATGATTTTAATTTTGACCGTACGTCTACATGTGTACTCACAGACCTGTGTTGTTTCCATAAAAGTACCGTAGATTCATAGATGAATAAGTCCCAATGTATCTTTATAGTTCTTGTCATTATCAGTTAATACCCAAATCCCATTGTGCGGGTGGTTGAGTGGGAGCCTCCTGTTCCCTGGTGCTCTCTGAGCTAAGGGGCGGGCGGTTGGGTCGAAGTCTTCTGTGCCCTGGTGCTCTCTGAGCTAAGGGGCGGGCGTTTGGGTGGGAGCCTTCTGTGCCCTGGTACTCTCTGAGCTAAGGGACACAGGAGGATGCCTATTTGTTGTGGTGTCCTGTTTTGTCAATGTTATGTAAATGTTTTGTCCTGTCTTGCATGTTGTCATGTAAGTGAAATCACCTTGAATACATGGTAAAACACCAAACAAACAAACAAACAAATCCCATTGTTGGAGTGGTTCAGATAAATCGTACATTTATATCCATATTAATAACCGTTTGACTCGGCTTGCATAACTTGTAAACTATCGAACAAGAATTTAATAGTATCTATGTTACGTTCCCCAATGTAAACTTATTTGTACTGATCAGTAATTATTGTGGTTAACTTGATGTTTATCTAAATAATGTATATTAAATGGTAGCCCAAATCCTCTAAACTGAGTATGTTTTGGTGAAATGATATATTTATATTTTCTTTTCTGCCAATTTGTGATATGTTACAGAACACTTATTATATTTCATATATTTTGTTCACGAACTAAATACACTTTATTATCATTGATAGTTTCACATAGTTTCCATTACTAAACCCACTTACTAGTGGTTGGCGGGTGGCTTTCTGTGCCCTCGTTCTCTCTGAGCTAATCGGCATCAGGAAGCCGATTTGTTGTGTTGTTCTGTTGACATGTTAATGTCCTGTTTCGCTTGTGTTTTATCAGTGTCATTAAGTGTGTTTTCCTTCACCTATTGCCGCTATTGGGCTGGCACGCCTTTACTTGAGTGAAATAACCTAAAGCACGGCGTAAGATCACAAACAAACATTTCATCTACAGCATTCATTTTTCTATTTTGTAAATGTATCCTGATTTAATGTAATGAAAAATGGTTTACCATGAACTAACACACTAGTGAATATTGAATGTTTCCTTTTTTTTTATATATATATTTATCTTCAATTCTGAACCGGATTGTGGTTGGGCCTCCTGTGCCCTCGTGGTCTCTGAGCTATTCGGCATCAGGAAGCCGATTTGTTGTAGTGTCTTTTTTTTCGTCCTGCAAATATAATGTAGAGTCTTATTTGTTGTGACTACCTCTATATTGCCAGCGTCATTTTTTGTGGTTTCCTTCACAGATTGGACGGGTACGCCGTAATGTAAGTGAAATAATCTTTAGTACAGCGTAAAGCTGAAATCAAACTATCAACGTGCCGTGAAGTATTAGCTTTTTTTTTATTTTTATTTTTTTTTTTTATTTGAAGCAGTCAACGTCGAAAAAATTTGGTGTATTATTGTTTATGAATTTGAGAACTTCTTGCAAATATTGGTGTTTACATCTTTCAATAAAAATCCTGTGCATTAATTGTATTGATGATATGTTTTGGTGTTGAATCGGCTTTGTTGAGGTTTTTTTTTTTTGGCATGGTAATCTGTGGTACGAACTTTAAGAAATATGTATTATCTTTTCTGTTTAGTTGGCGTTCTCTGTTATGTTGGGCCAAGGTAAGAGCTACTCTGTTAATTACATTCAATCTTCACCACCATATACACTGGCGACGCAAATTCGTCAAATAAGTGAAATACCCATGAGTACGACGTTACACACCAATCAAATAACTCGTACCTGGCACTGGAGCTAGTTCACATTACTTAGTTGTGCCCGAGAACTTGCCATCTTTTGGAATGCGCAAGTCATATACATGCACATGTAAGTGAAAAAGTACGGCGTTAAACAACAGTCAATTTTTATGGACAGTGCTCTCGTCGGCTTCAACCCTCTTCATTGCACTGAAGAAGTTCAAATTTACCGTCAACAGTGTCAAAGAAAGCGGAGGTCATGGTATTTACTGTTGTCTTATGACCAGAAGCCACGATATGAAAGATAATAATATCATCTCGGACGTGATACGATCATCGCCATTTTGGCCGGACTTTTTCCATTAAGGTGCACCATAGGCTTTTAGCAATCCTAACAACGCTATATAGAGAATATATTGTGTTCTGAGGAAAGACACATCACCGTTGACTCTTTGCTAGGCATGCAATTTAGACAATATCTAGCACATACATGTACACTAAACCTGCAGAGAAAATATGAACCAGCTTAAAACCTCTGATAGGAATGCTACATAGAAGCTAGCTAGTGCTAACCTAGCAATGCTATATAGCGGATATATTGTATCTAGTGTTAATCTACACGTAGCAACGCTATAAAGCGAATATATTCTCCATTGACAAATGACCCTCAAACTGGACTTTCCTCTTGGAATGCTTTTAGATGCTAGCTAGTGCTAACCTAGCAATGCTTTATAGCGGATATATTCTAGCTAAGATTAATCTACATGTAGCAACGCTATATAGTGAATATATTCTCCATTGACGAATGGCCCTCAAACTGGACTTGATATTTTGATGCTAGCTAACGCTAACCTAGCAGAGAAAATAAGTACCAACCTAGACTCTCGAATAGGAATGCTATATAACATCAAGCTAGCGCTAACCTAGCAACGCTATAAAGCGAATATATTGCCTTATGACAAAAGAAACATAAGTTAACGGTTGATTCTCTGCTAGGAATGCTATATTGAAGCTAGCTAGCACATACCTGAAGAAAAAAAATAAGTACGAACCTAGACTGGCTGAAAGGAATGCTAAATTGCCTCTAGCTAGCGCTAATCTAGCAAGGCTATATAGCGAATATATTGTGTCCTGAGAAAAAACACATCACTGTAGACTCTTCGCCAGGAAGGCTATTTAGATGCTAGCTAGCGGTAATGTAGCAGTTATACGTGTATTTATCAAAGAAATGGTCTGCTGAATGTCATAGATTGTAATGTGTAATAAAATTAGGATTTTTTTTTCCTTATCGAAAAAGCGAATCGATGAAATTTAGGAAACAAAAAGCATTGGTTTAGGTTGGCATTTACTTTCTCTTCAGGTATGTGCTAGCTAGATTATATATAACATTCATAGCAAAGAATCTACAGTTAACTTCTGTTTCTTTTGTTATAAGGCAATAAATTCGCTATATAGCGTTGATAGGTTAGCACTAGCTAGCATGTATATATAACATTCCTAGACCATCGTTCTTTATTACTTACTTTCTCAGTAGACAATTTGTTTGATACGATGAAGTGTATTTCCTCAGAACACAATATTTTCGCTATAATAGCGCTAGCTAGAGGCAATATAGCATTCCTATCAGAGAGTCTAGATTGGTACTTATTTTTCCTTCAGGTTTGTACTATCTAGCTTCTATATAGCATTCCTAGCAGATAATCGACAGTTAACTTATGTTTCTTTTGTCACAAGGCAATATATTGTACCTCTACCTCGTTGTTAAACCACTAAACATAGACGTACAGTCCGAGCGAGTGTTGGAATTCACTTAGAGCTCCATGTAGGTGAGGGGATCAAATTCGCAAATTATATCAAAGCGCATTTGGAGGTTAAATGATGCTGGGCTTGCTTTAATTCCGTGCCCAATGCAGCCTATGCAATACAGTTATTTTAAAAGCGTATACCGGTCTATCTATTCCCCTTTTGGACAGCCATAATGTTAAGGCCTATTTGCTCCAATCAGCAATATCTCGCGTGAATTCTCGTTAGTTCACTGTCATCACTGATGTGCGCAGTACATTCGATGACTTTCGAGTGATATGTGATCCTTATTATCATGACACCAAACACTAGAACTACACCACATAATTCTGGCGACGTATAGCAAGCATTATTTCCACTGATACATTTTACAAAATTGAGCAAAATTTAGGACTCCAATAAGAGGCCCACCTGGATCCATGGTTATTCAAAATTTTTGTTCAGGCCTACTTTAAACCTATTATCGATCTTGATAATGGCAGAAGAGTAAACACGATGTATTGAATCACGATGTTAACATGTGTATGGTGACAGATATAGTTTATTATGTCATACAGTAGACATAAACATATGGATATAGATTACATATATAGTAGAAAAATAACGGCACAGAACTCTGCATCTAGCCTATAAACAAAGAGTTTTATCATGATGAAGGACTGAGACACTCGTACTGGATGAGGAACACACCATTCACTTTTCTCCACACAATAACCTCCCTGTAAGAATAAAAACAAAGACCAAAATGAACAATAAAAAAAAAACACGAAACATTAAAGGGTAAGATCAGCGAATTTCTACAAGAACTTATTATTTTCCAAGTGTATTTGGAAAGACAATTGACCGTGTCACATTTGGAACCGAGAAAGCATAGCCGTTAAATATTTAATTTAAAAACCGGAAGTGACGTTATTAGATGTGGAGAGGCCAATAACACGACTTAAACACCCGCCAATAGATATATTACTTTCACTAATTAAAAAAGAATATCGTTATAAGCGGACTGGTATATATAATAAAGATTCAAATAAAGCCGCGGTAATTACACGGGCATCGAAATTGTGAACTAAACTGAGCCGGTTCTGATCCGCCTCAGAGCTGGCTTTTTTTAGTTCGCCAATAAATGACGGTTTGTGGTTACAGGGCACTTTTGACAGCCCTGACAGCAATCCGTATCAAAGTCGGCTAAGACCCACCAATTTTTGGCCGTGTATAACCGCAGCTTTATTCTCCTTTCCGTTGAGTCTTTGAATCTAGGGCTTGAATGGTATCTTGTTATGCAGCTCACAAAGTTATTGCTGCGTGCAGTTTTCCAGTAGGTTTAAATCTGATTTGGTGGGATTACTTCACGAGTTTAATTGCATGTTTTTCTGCCTTTTACTGACTTCACAATGAGTCGGTCCTGCAAAAACCTTTTCTTTCTCTTCAATTTTAAACTGCAACATTATTTTGTTTCTTTTTAATTTTAAATCAGTTGGTAATTTTTTTATTTTTTCGCGAAAACAGTAGGCCTACTACGACAACAGCAGAGATTTAATCGAGATAGACTTTCATATGATCGTTTGTGTTATTCGTGCATATCTCCTCATTTGGAAAAGCCAATGGAATTGTTTGCTTACAGTGGAACGAACGACAACTCTTGTAGTTTTGTCGGTGAAATGATTAAGGAGATATGCACGGATAACACAATCGCACCTCTGCTTTATCTCACACATTTGTATCGGTCATTTTTTTTTTTGACTTACTTTCCTAATGTTGGAGGGCCTCCACTAGTGCTCTCTATTTCAAAGACGTCCACCGAAGCGATCAGATCATCGCCAACAGACGTTGCAGTGACTAGGCTCCAGTTAGCTTTCCCCCAATTATTGTCGGCAATAAATTCAGAAATAAACTCGGCATAACCTGGAATTAAAAAAAAGTCTTGCAATAAGACCAACAAATCGGCTTGGTCAAAACTTATTTACTATTCGACATAGAACTAAAAAACTTAAAAACACGGTGAAAAGATAATAACTTTAACAAGAAATCATGTATTGGCGAGGATACAATTTCACAGGATGCTGCCAGTAGTTTTCCAAAAGGCATCTTTTCAACTATATATACATTATATAGAACCTTTCTAAAATTGATAATCAAATCATTCCGACGACCGTCGAATCATTGAATAGATAATCGAATCATGCTGCTTTCCGTCAAACTGCACGGTCATCTTAATTGTTGTGCGCCTCAAAATAGTTATCCCTGCGTGCAGTTTGCTAGTAGGTTTATATCTGGTAATGTGGTACTGCTTCACGATTTTATATGTTGTTTTTTTTTTGTTGTTGTTTTTTACTGAATCTGCCCTTCGACAAGAATTTTCTTTGTTTAATTTTAAATCAGGTGGTAGTAAAATTAAGACGAGTCGTTCCAGAGCAAGTTTTTGCTGCAACAGTACAACGACAACAACAGAGATGGTTTGTCGTTACATTATAGATGGAATTATCATCAATCTCGAGAAAGGTACGAGTCTATATATGTTAGTATGTAAATTGACCATATATAATCATATAAATTCACACATTGATATTTTTCTCACCGGATTTCCCTCTCCTGAGCGCCCGTCCTGGCGGAAGGAAAAAACTGTCATCTACGTAAAAGTTTTCTAACCCTGTAAAGTCGTTATCGTTCCAGCATGATGTCCATTCCTTCAATCTCTGTTCAATTATAGCTAAAGAATCTGTGCAAAATTATTAAAAAATATATCATCTTTGAACGTCTTTAATATAAAACATTTGAACGAATATTGAAAATATGTGAATGTGTCACGCCTGATATGGTTGACACAAGTCTAAAGCAACAGCCAGGCTCAAAACGAGCACATTATATTTTGATAATATCAGCTACTACTGTTTCTAAAATAGTTATACAGATATGTTCAGTCTGAAAGAAACTAAGCAATTTCAGCCCTCGACATTTTCTTTATTAATCTGGACAAAAAATTTAAACGTTTCACGGATTTAGCCATCGACATTTTCTTTATTAATCTGGACAGAAAACTTTAACGTTTCACGGATTCAGCCATCGGCATTTTCGTTATTAATCTGGACAGAAAACTTAAACGTTTCACGGATTCAGTCATCGACATTTTCTTCATTAATCTTGACAGAAAACTTACACGATTCACCGATTCAGCCATCGACATTTTCTTTATTTATCTGGACAGAAAACTTAAACGTTTCACCGATTCAGCCATCGACATTTTCTTTATTAATCTAGATAGAAAACTTTAACGTTTCACCGATTCAGCCATCGACATTTTCTTTATTTATCTACATGGAATGGAAACTTAAACGAGTTCAGCCCTCGACATACACGAATGGACCTTGGTTACCGCTAATAAATATCTATAGGGATCTTCAGCGATCAATGCATGAAAGGGCCTTGGTTACCGCTATTAAATAGCTACAGGGCCCTACCGTGATAATTACACGAACTGACATGATTACCGCGATTAAAAAGATGTGGGAGCCTGCAGTGATTATAACATGCACGAACTGAGTTTGGTTACCGAGATTAAATAGCTATTTAGGGCCTAGATTGATTAATACATGAGCGGACCTTGGTTATATACAGCTATTAAATAGCTACAGGGGTCATATTGTGATAATTATACGAACGGACATTACGTACCATGATTAAATAGCTATATATGGGGGCATACACAGTGATTAATAATACATGAGCGGACCTTGGTTACTGCTATTAAATAGCTATTGAGGTCTTCAGTGATAATTAAACGAACTGACATTAATCACTATGATAAAGTAGCTATATAAAGGGGCCTACAGTGATTGATATATAAGCGGGCCTTGGTTAGCGCGATTAAATAGCTATATACGCTAATTTTAAAATCGGTTTTCAAAAACTATTAATTTGATTTATCCAGAGCTCTTGATACTGTGAATCGCCACATTCTATTACATAAACTGCACCTTTACGGTTTTCGAGATTTAGGTTATCTTTGGTTTCAAAGTGATCTGTCAGGCCGTTCTCAGTATGTTAATTTCAATGGCACGGCATCTGATGCAAATACTGTCAAATGTGGCGTTCTCCAATGATCTATTCTCGGGCCAATTTTATTTATCTTTTCCGTAAATGACCTTAATGTAGCTTCAAAGATTCTGAAGATTATTGTGTTTTCAGACGATACTAGCACGGTTTATTCTCACAAGATTGTTCCGTCCTGTTTTACAGTGTTTCCAGAAAGCTGCATTTACTTTAAAATTGGTTTTCTTGTAAAATGTTATCCCTTAATCTTACCAAAACAAAATTTACTGATGTTGATCATGCCTAATCGTAGGAGCTTCTTTGTGACTTTGCCAAAGTTAAAAATTACAGGAGTTGAAATCGAACCGGTTAAATCATTTTGTTTATTGGTATTTTCTTTCATGATTGCTTAAATTGGAAAACTCACATTAAATTAATTGCAGCAATAGTATCTAGGAATGTTGGTATTATTCGCTGCATAAAAATATTGTTTAAATATTAAAACTTTGCTTTACTTAATATTGCAATATTATTTCGGGTAATACATATGCCACTCATCTCTTGCATTTGTATATTTTACCAAAAAGAACTATACGAATTGTTACTTCGAGCAACAAATTTGAAAATACTGTCGCTCTGTTCTCTAAATTTCAGTTACAATATCGATACGATATGAACACTTACTTAATTCTCAACCTTATACATACACGTTTTTACCACCCGTTTTTAGTTTCCTCTTCACTAATAAACCTTTTTACTAAACTCAACGAAATTAATTATTCATATATTAATATTCATTATTCTTTGAATAAATTACACCCCGATCTAAAACCTTGTGGCTCCATTTCACAATACTTAATAGATAATTTATATAACTAGTTTAGTTCATTCAGACCCGGGCATTATAATTGTTCAAAGTTGTTTATTCACCGTATATCATCATTGTTTGACTCACCAAACAAAACATATTTATTTGCTTTCCCATAACTTCATGCATTTTATTATCAATATTTTATTTCAGTTAAATCTACTAAGGGATAATTCAAACCCTCTGGGGTTTATAATAATTGATAATTATATTTTTTGTTATATTATATAATGACAATTACCCATACTTAAAATTGGTTTTCTTGTAATATTTTATCTCTTAATCTTATCAAAACAAAATTCATGTTGATCAAGCCTAATCGTAGATGCTTCTTTGTGACTTTGCTAAAGTTAGAAATTACAGGAGTTGAAATCGAACGGATTAAATCATTTTGTTTCTTGGTATTTTCTTTAATGATTGCTTAAATTGGAAAACTCAAATTAAATTAATTGCAGCAATAGTATCTAGGAATGTTGGTATTATTCGCTGCATAAAAATATTGTTTAAATATTAAAACTTTGCTTATTCTATATCAGACATTACTTTACTCAAAATTGCAATATTATTTCGGATAATACATATGTCACTTATCTCCTGCATTTGTATATTTTACCGAAAAGAGCTATACGAATTGTTACTTCGAGCAACAAATTTGAAAATACTGGCTCTCTGGGGCCGGTTGCTCAAATCAGTATTAAAATTAAACCTAGATGAGATGACGTCACGCCATGTTGAAAGCGTATCTCTAATACCGCTATTAGGGATTTAATCTGAAATTTGCGGTTAACACTGCTTTGAGCAACCGGTCCCTGTTCTCTAAATTTCAGTTACTATATCTATACGACATGAACACTTACTTAATTCTCAACCTTATACATGCAAATTTTCACCACCCGTTTTTAGTTTCCTCTTAACTCATAAACCTTTTTACTAAACTCAACGAAATTAATTATTCATATATTAATATTCATTATTCTTTGAATATCATTATAATATTCATGAATAAATTACACCCCGATCTAAAACTTTGTGGCTCCATTTCACAATACTTAATAGATCATTTATATTACTAGTTTAGTTAATTCAGACCCGGACATTATAATTGTTCAATGTTGTTTATTCACCATATATCATCATTGTTTGACTCACCAAACAAAACATATTTATTTGCTTTCCCATAACTTCATGCATTTTATTATCAATATTTTATTTCAGTTAAATCTACTAAGGGATAATTCAAACCCTCTGGGGTTTATAATAATTGATAATTATATTTTTTGTTTTATTATATAATGTCAATTACCCATACTTAAAATTGGTTTTCTTGTAATATATTATCTCTTAATCTTATCAAAACAAAATTCATGTTGATCAAGTCTATTCGTAGAAACTTCTTTGTGACTTTGCTAAAGTTAAAAATTACACGAGTTGATTTCGAACAGGTTAAATCATTTTGTTTTTTGGTATTTTCTTTAATGATTGCTTAAATTGAAAAACTCACTTTAAATCAATTGCAGCAGTAGTACCTTGGAATGTTGGTATTATTCGCTTCATAAAAATATTGTTTAAATACTTAAACTTTGCTTATTCTATATCAGACATTACTTTACTCAATATTGCAATATTTTTTCGGGTAAAACATATGTCACTCATCTCTTGCATTTGTATATTTTACCGAAAAGAGCTATACGAAATGTTACTTCGAGCAACAAATTTGAACCTCGGTTCTCTAAATTCCAGTACTTATATATCCGTTTTTAGTTTCCTCTTAACTCATAAACCCTTTTACTAAACTCAACGAAATTAATTATTCATATATTAATATTCATTATTCATTGAATATCATTATAATATTCATGAATAAATTACACCCCGATCTTAAACTTTGTGGCTCCATTTCACAATACTTAATAGATAATTTAAATTACTAGTTTAGTTAATTCAGACCCGGGCATTAACTGTTTAGTCACCATATATCATCTTTGTTTGACTCACCAAACAAAACATATTTATTTGCTTTCCCATAACTTCATGCATTTTATTATCAATATTTTATTTCAGTTAAATCTACTAAGGGACAATTCAAACCCTCTGGGGTTTAAACTAATTGATAATTATATTTTTTGTTATATTATATTATGTCAATTACCCATACTTAACAACAACTCTTAATTGTCTTTTGCTACAGGGGAAGCAATGTGGCATGGTTCAGGTTCTATGTGGTGTGTTCTTGCGTCGATCCTGTATTTGGGAGCGGTGACGCTTTGCGTGTGTATTCTGGCGCCGTTTGGTGGTTCGACCCATTTATCAATTTATATATTTCATTTATAAACAAAAAATGTATTTAAAATTTATCTATATTTATATGTCTAAGCTATATCTATCAAAATATTATTCTGTTTTTATTCATGTGATTTGAAAATTGTGTATGAATGTTATCTTATTGGTAACCGCGATTAAATAGTTATAGGGGCCTACAGTGATCAAAAGATTAGCGGACCTTAGTCAATCAATACATGAACGGACATATTTACCGCAATTAAATAGCTATAGGGACATGTACTGATTAATACATGAGCAGACCTTGGTTACCGCGATTAAATAGCTATGGGTGCTTAAGTGATCAGTATATGAACGGACCATGGTTACAGCGAAAAAATAGCTATAGCAGCCTACAGTGATCAATATATGAACGGAGCTTGGTTACCGCGATAAAATAGCTATAGGGCCTTCAGAGATCATTGCATGAACGGAAATGTTTACCGCGATTAAATAGCTATATATAGGGGCCTGCAGTGATAAATACATGCGCGGACCTTGGTTACCGTGATTAAATAGCTATAGGGGCCTTCAGAGATAATTACACGAACGGAAATAGTTAACGTGATTAAATGGAGGTAAACCAAATTTTCTTTCTTTACATTTATACAAAAAATATATAAAGGGGCCTGCAGTGATAAATACATCCGCGGAACTTGGTTACCGCGATTAAATGGCTTTTCATCTAACTATATACTACGTAAGTAGTGCCCGTAACAATGGTTTATTATTGTGCCTATAATTTACCTATATAGAGAGGACGTGAAATAAGTTGCAAGGACGGCTTACCTGGTGTAGATTGAGACATGTTGCGCTATTCTTTACGATCACCAAAAGGTAGTAATTTGGACAACGGCAGCGTTTTCTAAAAACAAAAAAAAGCAACAAATATGTGATTGCTTACATCTCCACAAAATTATTTCTCTTGTTGTTACTTACATATATAAATTTCTTCAAAGAAACATTCTGAACTACTTGAATTTGTTGCGTCGATGAAGAAAAAAAAAACTGCTAGTAATCCTTATAACATAAACTAACGCCCGGTGTATCAGGCATGACAACATACATTTACCATAGCAATTGTCATAGTTGTAATAGGGCATATCGTATCCACTACGTTGTAAAGAATGGCCAAAACTCAACCAATCGCCGATTGGATTTAGCTATATTATAGCACTCGGCAGTCATCGAATGTATACTGCGCACACCATCTCAGACATTACAAGATTATTGCCATTTTGATCGGAACATATTTTTTTACTGCCTGTGGGTAAAATTGCACAAGAAGACAGATTCCAAAGTTTCATTTTGCTTTACATTCAGAACACAAAAAACTTCTTATAGTTAAACATTTTGCACCTAAAGCCATCAGAAATTCTCTCGATTGCCTCGTGTTTGCTTATGGGTTTATTGTGCTTGTGATTAGGAGACTAATGTAAAGTCACCATGCATATGAAATAGACGAAAGCACGAAGGTGACTTTAAACACCAAGTACACAGGATTGTTTGTACGACGTACTTGAGGTTATTTCACTCATATGACGGCGTGCCAGCCCAAAACGAAATTGGCAACAAAGAGGACACCTTGATAGGCCTATATTTACAGGACGAAAAAGAGGACGCCACAACAAATCGACTTCCTGGCGTGCCTTATCCAAGAGACCAGTTCGCAAGAAAATGAGGCTCCCACCCAGCAGTCCGCCCAATCAAACAGACAAATAAATAAATAGTCTTACCAGTACAGCGAATACGATGTCAATCCAGGAGAAACACCTCGTCTTGTTAGACAGCGAAACAAGCGCTGATCAAAGGAGTGAAGTTAAGCCTGCTGAAGTTAAACCTAGCGCTGTAAAACTACCTGAAGTAAAACCTATTTATAAATCTACAAGCTTTTATTATAATGAGTCAGTTAAAACTTAATTTATACGTTGACCCTTCCGTTTGCCTCGTTTTTAATTGATGATGGTATCACTTTCATGGTAGCCGGTCATGTATACATCCCCTGTTTGAAGTTATTTATCAGCTCTTTAGTGATAGGTACATTAACATATTAATGATATATGAATATTAATGAGAAAAAAAAACACATGTGATATGGTTAAAACAATAATTTTTTTGTATATCCATGCAGTAGGAGACTGATCCCAAGTTAATTGTGGAAAGAAAGACGTGTCCTATTAAAAGACATGGAAATGAAACGACCTAGCTTCATCAAGTGGCTGCATGACGTTATCTACCTTCAGAAGCTTTGTGACAATGACAGTCGTCTCGATTTTTGTCAAATTACAGAATTTAAATCAACTTTCGGACAATGGTGTTTTTATATACCGCCTTCTTACGACTTCCAGCTGAAGTGAGCTAAAGCGTATATGACAAAAAACATTTTCGAGCTGCAAAAGAATAACTCATTTAGAGATAAAAATGAATAGAATAACAATCTACTTCATATTTATATAGCGTACTCTTTGACCTGTTAAATAACTCGGTACGTATTTTAAGTAATTTAGATATATATCTTTCGGTACCGGTATACTCTTAAACAATAAAATCATTTTTTTGTCTTGCACAGATTGTCGAGTCAAAACATAACCAAACACATTTCTTTCTTATTTATCTTTTTACATTAGTTAGCCACGTTGACTTTTTAGTACCAAATTGCTATATAAACAAGTACGCAGAGCTTTGATTTTATTCACTACTGGGTAAAAACCGACAAACATCGCTTATTTATCAGCTCTTTAGTGATAGGTACATTAATATATTAATGATATATGAATATTAATGAGAAAAAAAAACACATGTGATATGGTTAAAACAATAATTTTTTTGTATATCCATGCAGTAGGAGACTGATCCCAAGTTAATTGTGGAAAGAAAGACGTGTCCTATTAAAAGACATGGAAATGAAACGACCTAGCTTCATCAAGTGGCTGCATGACGTTATCTACCTTCAGAAGCTTTGTGACAATGACAGTCGTCTCGATTTTTGTCAAATTACAGAATTTAAATCAACTTTCGGACAATGGTGTTTTTATATACCGCCTTCTTACGACTTCCAGCTGAAGTGAGCTAAAGCGTATATGACAAAAAACATTTTCGAGCTGCAAAAGAATAACTCATTTAGAGATAAAAATGAATAGAATAACAATCTACTTCATATTTATATAGCGTACTCTTTGACCTGTTAAATAACTCGGTACGTATTTTAAGTAATTTAGATATATATCTTTCGGTACCGGTATACTCTTAAACAATAAAATCATTTTTTTGTCTTGCACAGATTGTCGAGTCAAAACATAACCAAACACATTTCTTTCTTATTTATCTTTTTACATTAGTTAGCCACGTTGACTTTTTAGTACCAAATTGCTATATAAACAAGTACGCAGAGCTTTGATTTTATTCACTGCTGGGTAAAAACCGACAAACATCGCTTGGTACACTTTGTACATCGGAGTATAACATAGTACAAAATGTACAAATAATTGTTTGTCGTTTTATTTATAGGAAATATAATCAAATCTCTCAATATCCGTTTTCATTAGTTTTGTCCAGTACTTAATTGCTCTTACTTTCCTTGATATAATCAAGGGAAAACTACCCATTTGAAAACCCATTTCATTTACTGCCCGTTTGCCAACATCTAAGACCGTTTTACAAAAT
>JAVFBZ010151312.1:0-14329 GCA_032466195.1 Katharina tunicata
TTTAAACCCCCCCCCCCCCCCCCCCCCCGCGTATATACACTATATACACTTACACACTGTATCCATGTTCATGCAAAAGATGCACATGCAATAAAATAACGATTAGTATGTTGCTCTTTGAATTTTAACAAATTGACTTTTAACAATATAATCAGAAAAACAGGGCTTGCCTGTATGTCGTTGGATTTTCGGAATACAAATAAATTTTTTCCTATATGCCGTGAATGAAACAAGTAGTTTATGTACCATGGATCAGCAACTGAGCATACAGCTGGTAGAAGTATGCTTGCTTTCGACGGCCGCTCAGGTAGATTGCCTCCAAGAGCAGGCGAACCCAACATCGGTAGATTGAAACTACCATTGACCCAAAACCGAATACTAATACAGTTTAGTTGGAAAGTAGGTCATGAGATTATCTCCAAATATTTCGACTAAAGCGTGCTGTCGACTCTGATATTAGTTATATAAAATGGGATTTCGGCTAGTGTTGGTTTCATCGATGTAGCTTCCTCGGTTCGATAGTTACGGCCCTTACAATGCACTTTGCTGTACGCAATGGGTTTTGAAACGCTATTAGCGACGTGCGACGGCGTCATATAAAAATCGGCCTTCTTCAAAAGATCATATAGCAATCCTTCCAACTTTTCATGCCAATCTGATTAAAACTGGCAAAGTCTAAGCTAGCGTCAACCCAGTCACCACAATGTAAGGGGATGTCAACATTACAGACTACAGGATAAAACAACGCAGTCCCAGAAATGAAGTAAAATAGGAAATGATACTTGGGAAACTTTTAGGAAGACCACAAGGCTGTTGCCTTTACGCTAATGACTTGGCATGAAAACAAAAAGGAAAAATAATTTTTAAAATGTTTTTAAATGACATTTTTAAATCAATGAAAATCAAATATCTTCTCTTGCATTTCCCTTGTCTTTGTGGCACATTATATAGGTCATTCTGTACGTTTTATTAATTTGCTAGCACATTGTACTCAACATTTCTTTGCTGAACACAAGTCCGCTTTATGAATTATTTTGTTTGGCAATTAGATTAAAACCACCAAACACATATATATATTGTTCACAAAATAAACACAAAATAAATGGGAATTTTGTATCCATCGGGTTGGCATTTAAATGGAATATATTAATCTCAGTGTGGTTTCTGCCCACGTTGAGTGTTATTGTGAACATACTTGTGTGGGATGTTTTTGTGAATTTGTTCTTTCTTCCTATGGATTAAGGCAATGCTTATAGGTCGGAAGATACAACAAAGATAATTATACTAAGATGGAGTAGAAATACAAGATAAATAAAGTTAATCGCGACGGAAGACATGTTTACTTCGTTTTGCCTGATTAGCTTTCTATTCCTTATTAATGACCTCTTTAAACAGTTATTTGATTTTTCCATGCGCGCTGCCACATGAATAGCCTACCGAGAAATAGATCAAGTCCACAAAGTATCTCGCTGTAGTCAAACGTTGTGGATAAATAGGCTTCTAACTTGACATTTAGATCTATTAATTCTATGGGCCTGACCCCCGTGACCAAGTTGATGGCCTCACAAAACACTAATGAACCTTAGAAAATAACGCGAGCCAGTAGCCTCTCATCTCCATTGATTGCAGAGCACAGGTCGACCAGTTAGCCGCAAATCAGTATGGATGACACCATGTGGTCGATAGGTCTACAGACTTCAGTTCATCAATTCTACCAAACAAAAGCCTGGTCAAGCGGACACCCTCTGAAGCCGGTAATTACTCGTCGCCATTTCTCACTACTTTACTCAACATGTCTACACAGCCATTTCACAGTGGACTCTCATAAGACGCCTTCAGGTGTTTGCTGTGAAATAAACGTATGTTAATTATAATCGGATAGTGAACGACATACACTCGTTCACCTCTTTTTGCACATGGAATAAATCATATTCTTTTGAAAGTACAAGTGATTTATAAAAACAAAACAAGAGAAATGTATCCATATATCAGTGCGACAGAAAGTTGATCATGCTAACGATTTAATTATCGGATTGATTCGAACCGTGTTCTCATCGTTCGTCACAAATGCATAGTTCAAGAGATACATCCAATGGTCATAAACGTGTTGATATAGGCATGATGCAAAGTAACCGACGAGAAGAATCAATGTGCACAAGAAACATCGCGCGAAATGATAAAAGCCTAATTGCTAAGCCATTGAATTACGTGCATACAGTGCTACAAACCTGTATTTAAATGGTACGAACGTTTCTCAGGTTTCTTTAACCCAAGTATGTTCCATTCATAGGATAAGTGATTATAAAACATTTACCAATTGTCTGAAAGTTTTCTAATAGTTTTACTTTTGTACTTGATTAATGCTAGACGACGCCTACAGGCATATTAAAGTTAAACATGTAGCACCTATTTCGTGGACAACCTAGAGATAAAAAAAAAACAGAAGAGCGTAGCCAACGGCAGTGATCTTAGATTTCACATTCATGCTGTCATATTGGAAGCATCTAACAGCGCTAGCAATTAAGCTGATTTCGCGTAGGCTGGTAGTATTTGTGTCGTAGCGCTGTTGAGATACACAACCGTCATATAAGTGAACTATCAATGATCACGGGGTGAAACACTAATAATCCAAAGAATTCTTATGCCAAACCACATTGATTTGACGTTTGAGTTAAATTCGAAAACTATACACTCGAGTGTCAATTCAGATAGCAGGACGCTTATTAAAACATAACCATGCCGTGTTTAAATATGAAAATGGCACCTTATGCACTCCCTGGGTAATGGTCTACGTAAGTGTTAAAAATGCGGACGAATGCCCTAGGACAGGGGTTCAACAACATTAAATAGACGAATGAATTTTAAAAAAATCACCACACATTTAATTATGAAAGTGACATAATCTTAAGTGCACCGGATTATATGATCCATGTCAGTGTAAACATATATGTCATTAAGTCCCCAAAGGCGGAAGTCAGGGGTATCAATTCAAATTGCGATCGCATCAAAGAGCGTCAATAACTACATATATGGGTCATGCTCTAAGAAACAATGCAAACAGAAGAAGATGGAGGTGCCCAAGGGCGGCTGTGAAAGTATCAATTCGATATGCAAATTAGGTAGCTGCCTGCGCAGAAAAGCATAACCACGGCGAGTTGAAATATAAAAATTAAACCCAAGTACTCGCAGTTAATGGCCCGCGTACCAATGTAAACAAAAATGTGATAAAGTGCCCAAGCGCGGAGATTCCAGTTAAAATTTGAATGGCAGACTGCGTAAATTATGTATTATGTACTCTTCTTTATGTCCTACGTATCCGTGTCAACAAAACTACGATTCGGGACTCAAGTTAGGTTATGACTTCGTATAGCTGCTATAAAAATATAACCATCGTGTACTGGAATATATACATTATACCAATAATTTTTGTTTAAGAAATCTTCTGTAAGCCCGCCATTCGAATTAATACTCGATCCTCCTCTTATCGGCACTTAATCGCAGTGCTGATAGTACCCATAGTGCTCATGCTTTATTATTCAAATTAGAATGAGGGATTTGAATGATTAAATATGTAGACTGCTTTCCAATTTATTCTCGAGTCTGCGCTGGTTCGTACATTATTTCTCAAAACACAAACATGGTGAGTGCAATGTTAAGAGTTGAATACGAGCTGAGTTTCAATCCATGCTGAGTGTTATATTCACAGCGACACTCGAACCTCCCCGTCGACACATACTTACGTTTTTGCTTACATTATTACGTATATCCAAACTCAGGTACCAAATTGCATTACGTTCGGATTAAAATACCAGTTGGTTATCTTTATATACACTTTCCGCTACTCCGTGTAATTAATGATTGCTCCCTATTGAATAGTTAACCTTAAACCACGAAACTAGGCTAATAAGTTATAATATTTATTTCTCAAAATGGTCCAGATTTTGATTAAATTGGGAAGTCTTGAACATGGCAACACGTCCTAAGGTTATGCTTGTCACGAAACGGCTAAACAATTATATTTTATAAACTGCAACAAATTGGCATGAAAAGATGAATCTCCCTCTTAAGCGAAAATTGCGCTGCCAATTAGGTTATAAGCAACAGCCGCAGATGTAAGCCAAAACATTTACCTCCTATAACAACACCATAGGTAAACATGTTAAAGCATACGTTTAAATCGCAGCCTCTTGAGGTAATTAATTGTATTACTAATATGATTTATTTGCTAGATTCTTAAGGATTGAGTATTTAAATGTTCGTTAATATGACAGCTTGTTGTGCCGCTTGATGGCAGGAATGAAATTTCTGAACAAAAGTAGCATAACAAAACCCAAAACGTCCGCTAAAACAAAGCAACAACCAAATTAAGTACTCCATGAACCACTGCAATCAAACATATCAGGCGGGTCAAGGGTTGTTTGGCGGAAGCTTTATGGGGAAATTAGCATCAGAAATGCGACTGGTTGTATAGCGTCCCCGTTTTCGTCCCTGTCTGTAGCACGCAGCCAGAAAGAATAATCTCCATACGACGTAAAACCTGAATTAAAATAAAACTAATCGGGTCAAGCAATGGACCAAAGAATAATCAACAGCGTATTTCGTCATACTGTAACAATGCTCCCTAGTCCCTAGTGTCACATTCTCTGTCCTGCTTATACTTTGGTTGAATATGGCCACAAGCCATATACCTAGGAGGGCTAATCTGTGTGTAACAATGTAACTGACATGATGGGTCAATGGATAGTCTGAACATTATACCAATAAATTAATAAACTCTGATTGAGAACAAAACGTTCATAAGATTGTTTTCTGTATTGCAAAATTTAATAAGAGTTTTTTTTTTATTTAAAGGGGAAGTCATACTCAAATTATATAAATTATATAGGTGGAAAATTATATAGGTGTTAATAAAACTGCTGTTACATTTGTTGTAGAATTCGTCATTTTCCACTGGAAGGCACTTTCATTAAAACTCCAAGGTAAAATAGATAGTGGACTTTCTATGCCATGTTTTATTTATTTTTTTTTTTTTTGTAGATAATAATAACCAAAAATATATCAAGGTTTAACCCCAGCGAAAAAGAAACCGTAACAATGTAGAGAATAATATAATGCATATTAATGCATACAATATACAGTTACTCTGGTAAAATGATCACTACAGGAAATGTAGCGTAACAGTTTACCTTAGTATTTAAATTCCAGTGTCTTTCAGTGAAAAACAACGAATTCCACAAAAAGTGTAAAAATGTAAAAATGTATTTATTGTGCCAGTCATATATAATAATATGGTATAGAGATGCAAGTGGGACAGCAGGTAAATATCTCTCACACAAAAGACAATACCAACGTTAACAACGTACTACAAACTAGTATTTAAATAAAGTATATAAAGTATTTATTCTTGTATCAATTAAAGCGTTGAAAATCCCTGTTAGTGCAATTATTTTGTATGAGTTAACATTTAAAGAGATGCAACTCTTCGCTGGGTAAAGGGTTAATAGTGTTGCTGAGGACACAATGCATAATGAAATAAATTGATTGATTGATTGACTGACTGATTGGTGTTCCGCGCCGTGTTCAAGGGTATTTCACTAATATAACAGCGGTATAATCTTCCACTTAAACGTGACCGTAACAAAACCAAAATACGTGGAGTCCTTTATGTTGGAAAGATAATATTCCTCCAGTGAACACCACAGCATAAAAATCAACTCGAAACATAGTGTCTTTAGCCAGACAATGAAACAAAGTGAAAACTGGGCCTGAACGATATTCACAAATGCTTGGAAAAAAATAACCATGTGCAGTGGTTATGGCAAATGAATTATTACAACGTGTTATTTTTCAGATACAATTTAAACATTTTCAGTAATTAAATATATTTCCATAATTTGTAAGCATATGGCTGCACAATTAATAACAATACTGATGTTTCTATTGTTATCGGAAAAACCGTGTCGTCTCAGAAAGAGAAACATATAATGTACAAAACAAAAACATACACCAATCAGATGCTAAGGATAGACAAACGTCAAGTCTGCTTTATTTTAAAGTCTCGGTAGCTTTCAGGAAATTCTGGTTTAGTCACTACTCTGTCCAATCCATTGAAAGGTATTGCCGTCTCTTTTTTCTGTCAATTATACTAAGTGTATGTTGTGACGTGAGAAGTCACTTTGTGGTAGGGCCTTAAAATGTGTCAAAAAGAACTAAATCACACGAATCCTTCTTTAGAAATAATATTGTGAATTTGTATTGACTACATAGGTTTAATAAGTGGTTCAGATCCAGATTGAAAGTTATTTGGCCCAGACCTGAAGACTAAAATATTATGGATGACGTGCCGATCCTAAATAAAATGGACTTTTCCTGTTTGATTTGAAATGGCAATCCAGTTTATAGCGGGATTGGTAAGAGACATAGTTAATCGATTGAGGGAAGCCGGTCACCTTGCTGCCTCGACTAGAATGAAGAAGAAGCCGTGTTCACGATTTCCCGCTTTACCAGCCGTATGCTCTCGATGTTCACGCCAGGGTCTATCAAAGCGTTATGCTTTCACCACGACCTGCACACAAACTTCAGATAGTCGGGCAACTTCTGCAAGCAGTTTGCTAAATGCGTATGTTCTCCATGGATTTACATCGACCTGAAATTCCAGGTGATTTTTTACAGTTGCCAACCTGCTGGAATAAGAGATGCGTCAGTGGGAATAAAACTCGATCTCGCACGAGGAACCAATATAAAGTGGATATGCAGTGAAATTGAAAGCTCTGTGTGACTGTTTTATTCCGTCAGCTCACTGACGACATGTGGGATGTGTTCATGCTGTATGCAGGGGTTTCTTGTATTCGGAATATTTACAACGGCTCCGGGGTTTTACTTCATTTAAAATAATGAATCGATTTTATTTGTTCAACTTATTGGAAGAAGAAAACGTTGGAGAAGCTCGGCTGTTTTATGCATGTATAACCGAACAAGACTAATCCACTGGGAAGATCGTGGGAGCCGATTCTAAGGCAAAGGATCCGAACAGTAAGGTTAGTGAACGTTAACATAGAGCTATGAACTGTGACAAGTAATTTTAATTCCACTTGGATGATAACGTTTGTGGTAATCTAAAGTCACGCGTGGGATATGACGACAGTTAGTATAACTGTTTTTAATTTTACAATTTCTGAGAACGGAAGTGTTACCACGCTCACTGTTCTTGAGAACGGAGTGATATGTACGCTCATGACACTTCTTATTCTGATGACAATTGTGGGAAATATTTTAGTCATTATGTCTGTTTTTACTCATCGTCCTTTACGCAATGTTCAAAACTTTTTTATAGTGTCCTTGGCTTGTTCGGACCTGGCTGTTGCTATTGTGGTGATGCCATTCCATGTGGTTAATTACATATATGAAGAATGGGTGCTTGGATCCGTGTTTTGTGAACTGTGGTTAACGAGTGATGTTCTATGTTGTACATCCTCTATTCTCAATTTATGTGCCATAGCTATGGATAGATATTACGCCATTCATGATCCTATCAACTATTCACAGAAGCGAACTTTGAAACGTGTTCTGCTCTTGATTTTATTAGTGTGGACGACCAGTGGAATGATTTCGGTTCCACCTTTGTTTGGATGGAACAGCAGTGGAGATACCCTTTATGACGACGTTAATCATGTATGTCACTTGACAAACGAAAAGGGTTACGTGGTTTACTCAGCGTGTGGTTCATTTTACGTGCCGCTAATGGTTATGTCTGTCGTTTATCTAAAGGTATACTTAGCAGTGCGAAAACGTTTAAGACAAAGAACACGAAATGCAGCCATGTCTAAATTAAAGTCGATAGTTAAGAGATCCGCTACAAATGGATCAATCAAAGATAACGAGTGTAATAATGCTGGAGATGAGAATGGGCACAACTCGAGTGAAACAAGTGTTCAAAAGGACGCAATGGATACGGAAAATGAACCTAAACGTCGGGAGAAGTATGAGAAGGTGCCACAGTCGGCAAACCATGCTGGGAATCACTCTTCAAATCATACAGTGTCACAGTTCCTCGAACAACGTCAACGCATTTCACTGTCAAAAGAGCGGAAAGCAGCTCGCACTCTTGGTGTAGTTATGGGGGCATTTGTTTTGTGTTGGTTGCCCTTTTTCCTCATGTATATTATAATGCCATTTTGCAACACGTGCTCAGGCTTAAATACGCACGTGGAAAACTTCTTTGTGTGGCTTGGATACATCAACTCCGGTTTAAACCCAGTTATTTATACTATTTTTAACAGCGATTTCAGGAGAGCGTTCAAAAAACTTCTTTGTGGAAGGAAATCTGCACAGAATTATCTGTAATACTTTTTGATGTCACATTTCGTTATCTTCATGTTGTCATGCAATGACTAACAAGGAACGCAGACACGACATTGCAGCATGCAATCGCAGATGTGAATAGGAGAGTTAGCGTGTAAAGCATGACGTTTAGGATTAACATACTATATGGACTTCAATCCCCTTTGAAATCCAAGTCTTTCATGATATTTCAGTCTAAACCGAGTTCTCTCATTTTCTCATTTACTGGTAACAGTTAATCAATATCAATTCGCTACTTTTTGTGTTCGTAAATAAATGTGGCAACGCTCCCATGTGGTCATATAATAACACGGCTTTCGTTTTCTCCTAATTAGTAATAGGTAATATAATGAACGTGTTTTCTCTTGGCGATCGTATATCGCTAACTGTATGGAATAAATTGGTTTTAACTTTTACTGACAGACAAAAACTCACAATCATCATGACAACATTCTGTTCAAACTAATCATGGAAAGTTTGATACATATTTTCAATATTTTTGTTCTGTGATATTTGAATGCGAAAAAGCTTTTTCTCAAGTCATGTAATTTTAAATTAAGTGTGAGTTAAATTTTGATAGATTTGTTCTCAATAAATAAAACTTATTTGCCTCATCCTAGTACACGTATTTCGACACATATTTCTGTTTTGTGTATTGCAGTATCACCATACAAATCGATATAAATTTGAATTCTTCAGTAAAAACGTGCATATCAGAGCAAGCCAAAATTACAAACTCATTAGATGAACACTCTAGTGAGAAGAAATGTGAGCAAAAGTGTTTGTTTTAAACCCGAAAGAAAACAAAATAATACAGCTATATAAAAGAATACAGACTTAGTCATAATCGCACTTTCTACTTACCACGTGGAATTAGGAAAAGTGACACATTTCAAATGGTCTGGATATATATATTCCCGGCAAGCAACATTTTCTTTGTCTACATTTATACAAAAATACATATATATATATTTGTATAAATGTAGAGAAATAAAATTGTGCTTGTCTAAGCCGGGATTCGAACTTGGCCCTCCGGCTAACAGCCCAGCGCTCTAACCGACTGAGCTACAGAGGCTCAAGATAGAACGAACCAATTGTTATATAGGTATCCCGCTATATATATTTTTGTATAAATGTAGAGAAAGAAAAATTTGCTTGCCTCCACCGGGATTCGAACTCGGGTCTCTGGCTAGCAGGGCCAACGCTCTAACCGACTGAGCTACAGAGGCTCACGGTAGATCTAGCGAATTTTTTTTATCCCGCTATATATAAAAATATAATACTTGTAGCGCTCAGCAGCATTCTTTAATTAAATGCAATATACAGATATCGCTTGATGTTTAAGTCTATATACATGTCACTAAAACGCCATAAACATAGCTCGGCTATTGTCATTTACCTTGATAATGGAAGTTCTTTCCGAAAGCTTGGATTTTTGTAAATATGTTTTATGTATTTTCTGTCGTGTGTTTTATTATAGTCTTAGTAAAATCTCTCCATATCAGTATCTATAGATTGGTTGAATTGTGAAATTTACCTACTTGGACTATTCTCGTTATATTCGTACCAAACCTTCACGGTGTCAATTCTCTCCAGAATAAAATCAGACGGATTAACTTTTAGCATTCAGTACACAACCTCGTAAAACAGCTTATTTTGATACAGTTGATCAATGATGCACTTTGTGGTTTTAGGCTAGATATATTTAACATATATCCAAGCAAAATCAGCTTTATATATCAATAGACAAAATAACTGAGTTCTTTGATTTACTGATGTTAATATGGAAATGTTTTTTATGCTTAATATTCTTCTTGAAAAAAGTCTTCCTTTTGATAATCTTCCATATAAAAACATTGTTTATGCTTTCATACGCAACTAAACTACATTTATCAGAACAAAACATACTTCCCTTGCCGATGAATCAGCATTAAATCTTCTATAATTGATGAGCATGTATTTTGCGTCCATCCACTATTTGTGTATCATTTGATATGTGGAACATGGGTATCAGGTTTTGGGATGTGTAAGCACCAGTTGGTGACGTGCAGCTATTTGATGCGACATTAAATTTGATTAGAGGCAAACTTTTCACCCTGACCGCGTGTGAAATGCTCTTGGCGTAGCTACAACAGTAACCAAGATTTCACACACAATGCTTTCATTGACATGTCTAGCGGCTCGAATGCTAAATTACATGACTGTTCGCTCCACAAACATTCATTAAGCAAGCTTTGACTATTGTACCTGCGGAAAATCGTGTACATGGATTGGGGTAACATAAAATGATCAGTGATCATATCTGGGGAATATGTAGATATCATTTATTGTCTTGTCTGACAGTCTGCTCAGCCAGGCATGCATTTAGTTTCGGTCTTCCTACGTCTGATATTAATAATTGATTTTTAAAGCTACTGAATATATTGCAATTAGCCCCAGGCGGCCATTGCCTTCAAAGCTTCTCAGCGGCAGCACAGATAAAGACTCTTACCTCAACAATAAAATCACCGACTTGTCCAGTTTCTGGATGAAGATTACATGGATTCCACGGCGGTTATGTGGGCTATATTTGGCAAATCAAATCAATCTGTCGCTGGCATATAGCGGCATACAAGATAATTGCAGCGGGAGGGGAAACCAATGTTCCATGGTCTCTTTCCGTGTGTATTTAGGCGACCAGTAAATGGTTTCCGATATTTAAACAAGCACGTCAAATCGCCTCGGTTTAGTGTGGTGGGGAATATAATGTACGGCGGGAAAGATAAACCGTCATCATTTAATAAGCAAGTGTTCTGCATTATGCATATAGATCATTCAACATTTCCTGATCTGTCAACGTACTAATAGCATTCTTTAATTAACAAACATTTAAGGGGTAATCGTTACATTCACATCATATAATCAGCCCGTTGGATCGCTACTGGGCAAAATTACGACTTGAAAAAATGTTACCCGCTCGATTGACGTTCAATATAACTGCTTGGAAGCACGGACGTGCGGTCGACCATATATCTATGGATTACATTTGAGTCCATTTTGGATTATTGAAAAGCCGTCTGTATATTAGTGGACTATAACGCTAGAACGGTGTTCAATGCGAGGCAACTAAACGCACAATGAAACTGTACTAAACAGGGATGAAAAGAAGCTCATATTCATATATTATTAGCATTTAAACAAACAATTTAAATCGTCTGACATAATGGCTAATTATACTTGTTATACTAAATTTTAGCGTACACATTTCCACGTTGTCTCTTCACGAACGAGAATTACAGTTTGGATCGTACATGTATATTCTCTAAACGTATATAAATTGTCTTTCTCTACATTTATAAATAAATATATGTTTGCTCCAAGAAGACACTACCGTGCTTTCAATTCCAGTTAAGTTATGTTAAGCATATCTGTTAGCGTTTGTTAGCGCCGATGTGATACTTACTATCTGTAATTTACTGTACCTCTCCGTAAACTATATATCGTTAAGACTGTTTTTCGTGTTCCATGTGTGTATATATTTTACTTGCTGGGTTTTACACGTGATAATATTCATGGCACTTTTTCCCTACGCGCTAGGTAAAATAGCCTTTCTTTGATATACAACCAACAAACTTGAGCATCCACTTCCTTTCAAGTGCTTTAACGTATATTTAGCATAGCCCTTATAACGGTTAACTATAATTTGAGCCTACCATTTTCTTATTAAAATAGCGACACATGCTATTGTCCATTATTTCCTTTAATGGCTTTGATATGACATATTGATTTGTGGCCAATGTAGATTTATAAAATCTGGATGCCCTAAGAATGATTGTTGGCTGTACAAAGGATTGGTATTTAAACGTTATAATAAGACAAGCTGTTGTTGCCGTTCTTACGCCTAGACTCAGTAGAAGCCTATCTCCGGAGTGTGTGTTTTTTTCACCACAAATTGCACAATTTATCTTGTTTTGAGATGTTTTTTGTACACATCCTGTGATTTTCTTGTATCGTGTCCTAGTTGGTTTTCAGTGCCTAGTAAGGGATTTTTCTCCATTGTGTTTGGCGTAAAACTAAAGCGCAAAATTAAATTTGTTTCAATTCATGTGTGCTGTAAATACATACGGTGTATTTTTACAACACTAAGTACTGTCAGGCCATGTAACCAGCACTTTCTGTTGTAGACGTGCACCATATTGTGTGATCTTCATCGTGGGATATCGGGTTAACCATCGTTATGAGATATAAGACGGACATTCAATCAGTTAGTGACAGATGCGACTCCAATTCGCACTCTTCCTTAATACTGTAAATGTGACCAAAAGTAACTGGCTAAGTCAAACAACGGGTATTATTTTAACAGGATCTACTTTATTCAGAATTGCACATATATGTTTCTAATGTAATGCAAGGTAGGGTCGCAGATGATCCGAAATTAACTTTTGTTTACAGCATCTTTACTTGCAACACGCCATAAAGAATGCGTAACAAATATCATGTTGGGTTTCAACAATGTGGGTTTCTGTCCGACTATGGTTTCCCTTAGCAATCAGATCTAAAATGGTACGATCCTTTACTTTTTTCAACATGTTTATTAAGGTGGTTCCCACTGAGTAGTATTACAGACCAAATTCACTTACTCCGAGAAAGAATAAACTATGCATGAAGATGATAATTCAGTCAGAAATATAGAATCCAAACTTACATTGTCATTTTTTGACATGTTACTTTGGTCATATCAGAAAAGAGTCGTTTGAGAAATTTTCCCCATTAATACTACATCTGTTAATGAATCTGTTAACACGTTTGAATTGTTAAAGTCAATTAATTATACCAATTATTACTTTACCAGTGATAGACGATTACTTCGCTTTAACATGCAATCGCCCTGCGGGGATGCTTAAAATGTTCCACTGCGACGATTAGTTATCTCATTAAAATATGGACCACTTAAATAAAATATGAAATACCGACAGTGCCCTGAGATCAGATACCGATTGCTTAGTTTTCAGGGTGATATTTGGAGAGATACTGCTGTTTTAGATAAGAAAACTGCTAGAGGTGATACATGGCGGGGTTTCCAAAGCGAATGAGTTAGTTGCGTGATCAGAATTTTAGCCTCATGATCAGATAAATTGTTTCTTTGTAAAGATAAGGCTTAGCAGACAAGTATAATGATGGGAAATACAGAATGATGATAAATTCTCCTACGTGATAATCATACATTCATTTGTTGATACAGCTGTCAACTGTTATATTTCGAGCAAAAGGTTTTAACTCATTTATTAATCTTGTGTAAGATATTAAAATATTCTCTTCAAGGCCATTAGCAGCTTTTGCCAACGGTAGATATTGTACAACCAACCATCCGTTTATTGATCAATATTGTAACATTTTTAGGCAATAATCGTTGTTAGGTAAACAAAAAACGTTCTTTGTTTAATGAAGTGATAAGGTATTAAAAATTACACATTGGGATAATGCTACTAACTAGAGAGCCTCACACCCTTGCTCAATTAGGAATTGGCCACGTTTCGATATACTAGCGGATAAGAATGACATTAGGATAGATGCTGTGAAGTTGACTTTCCAACTCCCAGTAGTCTTAGTGTGATAAATTGGGAGACACAAAACCTAGTCGACAATCAGGGTCTTCCAAGGCTCATCGTGAGCTAGAGGAAATTGTGAAAGCCCCAGGAAACCAGTACGGTAAATTCCTGGTAGAGTGACCGTGTGTATTTTATGCTTTATTTTCTTCCTTAACTTGAGGAGGCATATTTAAGCGTTTGTTCACCATTTATGCACACAAAAAGACGAATGATCTTACCAACTTCTATCGATTGATATTTTAATTATGCTGATTGTCCTACTGTTGTTCCGTGATATATTGTGTTGGGCTTTTGAACTTATCTCGATGTAACAAAAACCTTTGTTGAATATCATCAATTGTACGAAAGTCGAAGTGGAAACGGTTTTGTATATGTTTGACAGAGGATGTGATGCCGGTTCT
>JAVFBZ010151323.1:3526-19233 GCA_032466195.1 Katharina tunicata
TTGATACCATCTTTTATTGAGGATATATTAACTGAATATGGTATGGATTTAATATGAGCCACGTCACTATGGGGGTTTCCTGTTTTTTCTGTTAAACATAGGTTAACATTTGAACTTTGTTATAACCAGTATGCACGGATATGTTTGTTTCTATCTTGGTAGAGAGTAGAAATTTAGATCGAACAGGTCATTATTATTTTAATCAGTCTAAGCATATCTAAGATTTTACAATATATCCATATTCATTGACACTAGAATTATTATCCTTTACCAGATATATATACACAGATACAGCCGACCTTACAGCAGAAAACGTCCTCCATGTTCTCAACGCCTCCGAAAAATACAAGATTCCGTCTTTAACTCTTAAGTGTTGTTCATATCTGGTACCGATTTTATCCCCGGCTACAGTCTGTGGTGTTCTTGAGACGGCCTGTAACTTCGGATTACTGGAGTTACAAATGAGGTGCTTTGTGTATATTGACCAACACGCCAAGGAAGTTCTCTTCACCCCGGGGTTCAGTAAACTTGCGCGGGCAGTCATGGCCAAAATAATCAGCAGGCGGACACTGGACGCTCCCGAACTTGATATTTACAAAGCGGTGGTGCTCTGGTCAGAAACTGAGATAAAGAAACAAAAGCTTGAAATGACTGCTGAAAACAGAAGAAAGACAATCGGTGACCAATTCTCCTTACTCCGGATCCCATGTATACCACAGCAACAATTTGCTGATAACGTGGTTAAAGATAAGCTTTTGACAGGAGAGGAAATCCTCCAGATTTTTCTGAATTACACTGATTCCGATAAAAAGCCTCTTACTTTTGCTAACACGAGACCTCGATCTCCCGGACTTATTCGTCCTCATCGATTCACCTCTACTCGCGAGCTAACCACGTCAGATAAAGATCCTATGACAGGGAAGATTTCAATCGAAACCAATGAAGCCATGATCTTGTTAGGCTTCGTTGTAAAGGGGTTTAAATTTAAGCACCTGTATGAAGTATGTCCAATGAATAAGGTAGAGGGAAGCGTCGAGGTCAGCTGTGGTAAATTAACAGACAAGATTATTATAAATGTCGAATCTGCAATTTCCGAAAAGTCTTCCCTGGAGGATATTGTTCTTGAAAGACCTATTCTATTGGAAAAGGCCAAAGTGTGTGAGCTAGAATTTAACGTCTTGTTTAGTCGTATAACAAAACAGTTGGGACAACAAGATAAAGACACACAACTGATGTATACGGCTGGTGTGAAGGGTATTGATACTGTAGAACTAGATGATTTAGAGTTGAAGTTTGGGGCGAACTCAGCTGGTGGCTTGCCCTGGTTGTCAGCTTTCATTATGTCCCCATTTTCAGCTTAATAACAGAAACATTAAAACACATCTTTAACAAGCCGGATTTTAAAATTCCAATAGAGCAACATTTTTATTATATAATGCGTTCAGTATGTTTTACATTTATACGGGGATAGGGTTCAAAAAGACAATCCGTTGTTGGATCTCTTAATAAGCGGGTTTGCTGTAACAACGCCTCTGGGGGCCGTTTCACAAAGCGATCTTAGGCTACGTTCAACGTAAATACCATGCAGCGACTAGTACTGGAGGCATTGTGTTGTCATGGTAGTTATGTTCAACGTTAGCTAAGATCGCTTTGTGCAACGGACCCCAGATTCGCAACAGGTATCTTAAAGCTTTCGTCGTTACTTTGAAAAGTACAGGGTTTGGAAAACTTGGCTTCTACAATAAGTCCGCGCCTATGTATGCTTATAAAACCGGAAGCCATCTGCAGTGAGAACTTAAAACACGTTTGTCGCCGAAAGCATTTGGTTGATGACTTAACATCAGTAAGCGCAGCCAAGGTGGCCAGTCAAATGTACAATGCTTTGTTGGCACAGATATGACACGTCTTCGTTTGAAAGGAACACATTATGGCATATAATTTATCAAACTATTAGAAAATTGGTATGTATTACACATTTTTATGGATGGGTGGATTTATTTAAAGCCCTAGCGTGGTATTTGTGTAACTCTGTAGACAAAGGAAGTAAAGCTTATTATTACATCAATGTATATTAGGAAAAAGAAATATAGGTATATTTAAATGTGAACCATGTTGTGAACTTACTTGAATAAAGTGCTGTTACATGTAATAGCTTTATTCGTCGTTGTAAAGCAATTAACTTATTGATTACAGTATACGTAACAGCCGATGGAGTAAAGGTTGATTGATTGGTGTTTGACGCCGTGCTCAAGGGTATTACACTCATTTGACGGCGCTGTGTTCCAACACTAGACAGCTACTCTTTACACAATCATAAAATGTGCAGTCACTTTAGTGTTTTTGCTGTTGAAAAGATGATGTTCCTCGAGTGCTAAGATTGGCAGCATGAATATAATCTGGAAACATATACAGCCAGAAGGCCCGGAGTAAAGAAAACCAACCCCAGTCCACTCTACCAACAATGACAAGCTGACACGTACTTAATAAATCTAGGTTCTTTATTTGCTTGATTGGTGATTTACGCCAGTTATTTCAGTCACACGACAGCGCCCCACTAAACGAGGTAAGGAACCCAATCTTAAAGCCATTCCATTTTCCGTACCACCATCGCTGATGTCTTAGCCGTCACAGATTTAATACATTGTCACTGAAACCCCCATTTACACGAAATGTTTGGCGTTTGGAAGCTGGACACGCTTTCTATTGGATAAATAATTACTTCTAAGTTGTTATATTATATTTAGATCAGTGCACAAGAAGCTGAATGTGAATCTTTCTTGAAGAAGTATCAGAATTATGTGTAATACATATTCAGCATTACTTCCAAAATGGCAGTTGCTTTAGAAAATCATACTAAAAGTTAGATCTTTTAAATCTGATAAAGTTGTCATAGTGAATAAGTATAAATGTGTTCTTTGAATAGAGGATGATACACTTTGGATTACCATTCATGATTTCAATTCACACGTATACTTTAGATCGTTTAATTAAGCGTGTTTTAATAAAATACGAAGACCATTTATGATTATTGCCAAATCGACAGTAAAATATTAAAATATGTTGGAATATGCACAACCGAGCCGACCCCGTGTTGACCAGTCAAGAGTCGACATCCTAGATCCTAATTCCAAAATTAAAGCTTTTACACTGTGTTCCGATAGATTTGACTGATTGGGATTTCACGCCGTATTTAATGTTATTTCACACAAATGACGGCGTGCCAGCCCAATGAGAGAAGGAAACCGCCATCAACGACACTGCCAACACAAAAGACCCCACAGTACATTTACAGGACGAAAAACGGGTCACCACAACAAATCGACATCCATTGCCCCTCGTATAAGCGAGCGCCAAAGGCACAAGAGCACCCCGCCAATCTGTCCAGATCGAAAATTCACTAGTCTGTCATTTACCTTAAATAATATACTTAGTGTTTCAGATAAGACTTTTATGTAATAGTTTACGCCACTAATTGGGTAAATGGCAAGGCAAGGTTTAGGTTTAAGGTTAGTTTAAAGGTTTACATTTGCCAGAGAACTTGATTGTTTGCCAGAGAACTAAGAAACGATCTTATTCAAAGTATAGCGGTATCTAAAGTCACCAATATTGTATTATCGATAAATACAGAGTATGCGAGAATAGAAGACGCAAGAGCGTTGTTCTTTAAATTTCATTTACCAACCGTAATAACATTGACTTGTTAACGACAGATGTTTCGTTTATTTATGTTCTGATAAGGCTAAAGGGTAACTATAAAACACAACACAAACTTCGATTAACTATTACATGGAATGTAAAAGATAGCAATATACAACACATGTTAAACGTTATATTATACAAAATCTGAAGAAACATGTAAAATAAAAAAAAAATTAAAAAGAAAGCATTGGTCTGTATTTTAACAAATCTGTGAAAATTCCAGCTTCGGTTTTTAAAATTGTTAGGTGGTTAAAACTATGGACAAATATTATAAAATCAGTAAGACGTACAAAGGTTATATTGACTGGTTTCTTTTTTCAATGCTAATGTAGAATCCTGGAAACCTAATGGAATGTATTTTGCCTATTACTTAGGTGTCAATTATTCCAGGGAATACATGTAGTTTAAATATGCCTAGCCTTTTTTGTTTGTACATTTGACTGGAGTCAAGCGTGGAGATCTCTCTTATGGTTAGACCTGGTAGAAGCACATCAATGTCGGTAATCTTAAATAACAATATCCAATCAGTCAGAAAGATGGGATCGTTCATAAAATATTCAACAATAGCACAATGAATTGAAAATGCATTAAGGAGATAATAATATTCATAGACACACCAACAAAACTTAACAAAATATAAGTAAGAACAACCTTTTACAGGGGATTTTGCTATAATAAATCTTACAATATTTATTAATATCAATTAATATGAGGTAAAATATGAGACCATAAACACAGCCTATAAAAATGTTCCATCTTACAATATTTATTAATATCAATTAATATGAGGTAAAATATGAGACCATAAACACAATATCACAGAGCGTATAAATATGTTCAATCTTACAATATTTATTAATATCAATTATTATGAGGTAAAATATGAGACCATTAACACAGCCTATAAAAATGTTCCATCTTACAATATTTATTAATATCAATTAATATAAGGTAAAATATGAGACCATAAACACAATATCACAGAGCTTATAAAAATGCTCAGCAGTTTTCTCTAAAAAAAACATACTTGGACGGAGTTGATCAATACTGTACTACAATACTAAGTTGATAATCCTTCAAAAATATAACCAGAATCACAGATTTGAGCTGATTGTCATTTATATATATAATTATTTTATAAAATCATTTGTTTAGAAAAACATAAGTTGTAATCAATACAATTGAACAAAAAAGACATGTACCTTTAAAGTCACGTTTACATACATGTAAAATACTTGATACCATCTTTTATTGAGGATATATTAACTGAATATGGTATGGATTTAATATGAGCCACGTCACTATGGGGGTTCAGCAAACCCACTGAGACACTGTGTAACTTAGACACCAGGCACCCCCGGATGGGTGCAAGACAGAAGAAGTTACAGGCATGGTGATATTAATACACAATAACCTCCCCTTATCCTTTACTGAGTACCATATTATCTGCTTTCGGTTTATCAATAATCACCATAAAACATAAATTTGTAGAATAAAGAATCTATATATAAAGACATCACAAAGTCAGCCAGCCTAAATCAGAATCTTAATGCTGAACATTATCATCCCAAATTGGAATTTGAAGCAACCTTAAACATGAGACAGGCTTTAATCTAAATACCATGAAAGACCTTCATGCTACTAAATTCCTGCATAAATAGGTTAAACTGCAATCTTGATAATATTTTGATGTCCTTAAATACCTATTGATGCAAAAACAAGAATATAAAATCGGTTACAAAAATGTAGAAATGGTTACAAAAATGTGAAAACAGTTACATACACAATAGATTTTTCAAAGGTATTCAGATTGATCAAGCAATACAACAAATCTCCTTAGGTTTCTATAATTGGTAAAATAGATTTCAGTGTTTTACTTTCCACTGGATCTCTGACACCAGACTCCAAAGAAACCATATCATTAAAGTCTATGTCAGTGTATAGATTTTAGTGTTTTACTTTCCACTGGATCTCTGAAACACAGACTGCAAGTGAACCATATCACTGAAGTCTATGTCAGTGTATAGATTTTAGTGTTTTACTTTCCACTGGATCTCTGGTACCCAGACTGCGAGCAAACCATATCATTGAAGTCTATGTCAGTGTATAGATTTTAGAAATTTACTTTCCACTGGATCTCTGAAAGACAGACTCCAAGGGAACCATATCATTGAAGTCTATATCAGTGTATACATTTCAGTGTTTTACTTTCCACTGGATCTCTGATACCCAGACTGCAAGCGAACCATATCATTGAAGTCTATATCAGTGTATAGATTTCAGTGTTTTACTCCACTAGATCTATGAGACACAGACTCCAAGGGAACCATATCACTGAAGTCTATGTCATTGTCTGACCATACAGCTTTCTCCCTCTCCTCCATCGCACTACTGTATCTATGAGAGTGACGATTATACCCAAGGTCATCATCGTCCATCCAGATATTACGAGAGGAAAGGTTAGATCTTCTCTTCCGTAAACCATGCGTACCTACTGGTAATCTACCCTGAGACACAGTCTGTGATGGGTACCTCAAGTCTTTACCAATATTAATATCCTCAGAGTCTTCCATTACATCACGTTGTTTGTGTTTCTTCTTCTTTTTTTTCTTCTTTTCTTTCCGGCGTTCTTTAATCTGACCTTCTACTAAATCCTGCAAAATCACAAAAATATCTTGTATCTTTTATTTATTTCTTGTTATCCTTAAACTATCAAAATCGGGCTATAAATCTTATTCATATATAAAATTAAGTGAAAGTAGAAAAATATTTTGCTGTCATGCTACATTATGTGTACTAATTTTATTTTTTCTATTTGGGGGTGAATGCCAAATGTATTTGATAAAAACTCAACCATAGACCCTGTATATGGAATTGCAATGCTCAATAATCAGTAAACTGAATAAAACAATATGATATTTATATATTATAAGATTTGTTTGTTTGACTGGGGTTTTGATTGGCCGTGCTCAAGGTTATTTCACTCATGTGACTGCCTGCCAGTCTGTGAAAGAAACCACCATAAACGACGCTGGCAACATGCAAGACAGGACAAAACATTTACATAACATTAACAAAACAAGACACCACATCATATCCACACCCTGTGCCCCTTAGCTCAGAGAGAACCAGCGCACAGGAGGCTCCCAACCAACCATCCACAGATATTACAAGAAGCCCATTGACTAGAAGTGTGCGACTCCTCTTTACATAGTGTACACCTTATTGTAGACGGACCACCACATAATCATCCCTGAGCTCATGATTTTTATGTTAGAACAGAAGGCTGGGTAATTCATTTTAAAAGTAAGATGGCTGCAGGTACAAAAAAACATAATGTAAAAATTGTAAGGCTTTTTTCTATTTCACACCAGTTTACCCCATTTCATCAGATTGTGTCAAATTCCATCCATACTTATGGCAATTCCATGCTTCTAGATAATAAATAGTATTAAATAGTGGTAAAACTGACACACTAAAACACGGGGAACATTTATTTTTACACAAGTTCAAAGAATCTAACCTCCATTGTCTTTGCCAGATCATCTGATTGGTCTAAGTTCTGAACCTCTTCTGGTGAAGGCCAGTCAGGTTGATCCTTGGGTTGATTTGGTGATGGAGTTGTTCCCCTTGGTATTCCAGAAGAAATCAATGTGGCCTCCCAATCATACTGTTGCTGATCTGCTATAACTTCATCCTCTATCAACTTAGTCATTTCATCAACACTGAATAGAAAAATATCTCATTCAAATTTATTTTCACTCTCTCTCTATACAGCTTACTTGTGCCAAGCAACAATACATTAGTTGAGATAATGAACATCTGTTGGGCCAGGAGTTGCAATAACCTCAACTATGTTTAGAAATTTGGTAGAACATCTGTCCCCTAGTTGGAAATTTAGGAAGGTAAATAAATATTGGCATATTGTGCTGTGGAGTTCACATGAAACAATAAAGTGGTATGTACATACATGTTTCTTATTCTCTGTTGAAGGTATCCTGGTGGATGCTGCAAAGTCAGATTGTTCAAGTTGCTAATCATAAGAGTACAGTTGAGAAGATTTATTGTTTTCGTTATGCATTTACCAGATTAATAATTTTCCTTCTGAGTTATAAATGTATGTTTCTTACCGTTTCTCTATCTTCAGAAATTTGTAGTCAATAGAGTTTAGCTCTTCAGCTTTTTGAATTCGTAGGAAATTTGCCATCATTTCTTTCTCAAAAACTTGTAAATACTGAAATTGTTTTCTGGACATAGAACTTTCTGAAGAAAAAAACCCAGTAAGTTTAGTTCATAGATCATGTAACATAAATGTATTAGAGTTAAGGAAGAAAAAAAATAACTGTTTTAAAACTGATGGCACTACTATTATGTTTCAAAGTCTCAAATCTGCCAATTCAAACTTCAACCACTATGTACATGTAGTTGTTGATATAAATAATTAAAGCAAAATATAAACAGTGTAAAAACACATAGAGAAATAAGAATATTACAAAAACACTGGTTCCTCTTGTGCAGCTCAATTTCTCTAATGGATATAAGTCTCAAGTTGTTACCATTAACTTTGAGACGTTGGAGAAAAGGAAATAACAATATATTGAATTATTAATGATTAATAATACTCACTTTCCTGAGTTTTTCTGCAATTAGATTTCTTTACAAAATACTTGACAAAGAGATAGACATGTTCAAAGATGCTGAATGGGGGTACAAGGAAAGTCTTGATATCATACTCCATAACCAGGAAATAAACTTGATATTTCCAAATTTCCAGGGTATTCTTCTGCACTTCATCAAATGTATGACTGGAAAAAATAGCCCAGTGTTATAATCCTATGTGGTGTTGGGCACATGGCATTTCATCATGTGCCAAACAAACTGGAAAAAATAGCCCAGTGTTATAATCCTATGTGGTGATGGGCACATGGCATTTCATCATGTGCCAAACAAACTAGAAAAAAATAGCCCAGTATTATAATCCTATGTGGTGATGGGCACATGGCATTTCATCATGTGCCAAACAAACTGGAAAAAATAGCCCAGTGTTATAATCCTATGTGGTGATGGGCACATGGCATTTCATCATGTGCCAAACAAACTGGCAAAAATAGCCCAGTGTTATAATCCTATGCAGTGATGGGCACATGGCATTTCATCATGTGCCAAACAAACTGGACAAAATAGCCCAGTGTTATAATCATATGCGGTCATGGGCACATGGCATTTCATCATGTGCCAAAAAACTGGAAAAAAATAGCCCAGTGTTATAATCATATGCGGTGATGGGCACATGGCATTTCATCATGTGCCAAAAAACTGGAAAAAATAGCCCAGTGTTTTAATCATATGCGGTGATGGGCACATGGCATTTCATCATGTGCCTTATCTAGTTAACTGATTGATTAATACATTTGGTTTTACATTGTACTAAATATTAATTCACTCATATGAAAAACATTAACAAGAAAACACCCAGTAAGTTCTGGAACCAGCCTTAACCTCAATGGCAAAAAGTCAAAGTAACCCATACAGAATACAAAACACGATTTTACAGCAAATAGGTTTAATTCCTGATGCCACTGTGACCATGGAATATAAAATACTTCGGAGTGAGGTTATTTCACTCATCAAGGGCGTGCCAGTCCAATGGGTGAAGGAAACCACCCAAAACGACACCAGCAAGATAGCAGACACCAAAATACATTTACCAGATGAATAAACAGGGCAGCACACAAGTGGCTTCCTAATGTCTCTTAGCTCAGAGAGCACCATGGCACAGGAAGCTTCCACCCAACCACTAGGTGCATTCACAGGTTTATTGATTGGGGTTTTATGTCCAGTTAGGGTTATTTCACTTATATGACGGGTCACAGTCCAATGGGTGAAGGAAACCATCCTTGGCAACATAGAAGACGCCCAATACATTTTTTCAGGTCGAAAAACAACAACAGGGTGGCTTACTAATGTCCATTAGCTAATGCACGCAGGCTTATCAAGAGAGAAACATACTGAACACACAATATTCTTACCTGAAAATGGCTATAAGTAAATTAAGAAGAAGTACATTCCCAATCAGTAAATATGCCGCCAGTAAAAAGGGCACTAGGAAGGAGAATGTTCGGCATGGTATCTGATTCAACATCCCTGATGAGCTGTTTGAATATAGTGAATAGCACGCAGCATCAGCTAGAAAAAAAAAGTATGTAGGCCTATACATATATGGTTTATCTATGTTAGCCTTTTGATACAAAATCAACATTATTACAATTATCTTAAATAATTTCAGTATAATTCTATACTACCGAATTATTATGGAGGATTAATTATAATTTTACCCACAATAAAAGATAGCTCTAATTCCCTCAATTTAGAGATTACTCTAACTGTACATGTATTAGAGATATCTATAATTTATTTAAAGATTTAATTAGAGATTAAATTATATCTAATTAAATAAGTGATCTCTAATTCAAACAGAGATACCTCTAATTGAGTTAAAGATATTTCTTATATAATTAGAGATACAGTATCTCTTATACAATTAGAAATAACTCTCATACAATTAGAGATATCTCTTATACAATTGAAGATATATCTTATACAATTGGGGATATCTCTAATAGAATTGGAATCTCTAAAAAGACTCTAAAAAGACATGGTGCAGAATAATGATTTCTTCCAAATATAAGAGATCTTGCGAGAGTAAAAGCATATATATTAAAAAATATATTTATTCAATGAAAACTCTGCTGGTCTTATATTGAAGCATGTCCAGGAAGTGGTTGTAAAATAAGCTACTTGTGGGTCACAATTGACAATAAGCAAAACGAGAACATTATTTTTTTCTTTTCTTTTTAAATTAATGAATCATTAGAAATAGATAAAAATCCAATTTTTTCCCAAATGTTGTTGTAATTATTTAACCATATTCTCAATGAATTGCTTTTCAACCCATTGCAGAGATGCATTGGTAGAGAGCGGTGAGCAACTAAGTTATAGATTTTCTTTCATTTTTGTTTATAACCCTGGTCTAATTAATTCCATGATTTTTTGTGGATGAATTTCAACTTTATTTAAAATCAGTATTCTTTATGAGTCACTTTAAATTGGTTTCAGGTGCCTTATTTATCAAACATGTTAAATATACCGGCAAACTTAATTTTACTTGAATATAAAAATATCTTATACAAATAATTTGAAGTTAACTTCATTCATGGATTTAAACAAAATGTTGCTTCTAAATGAAAAATTAAAACAAGAAAAGAAAACAAAATAACGCACTTCTTTTGACTTAGAAATTTGGAGCTATGAGAATGTGGTTTTTAATTTGGAGGTACCCTACTTGACAGCCTACAGCTCAAAACAATCACAATTTGAACTCGCATTTCTTTATAAGTGAATGTGAATATATTGCATTTGCCAAGTTAACAGGTTGAACTATAACCGTGTTACATAGAATCTCTCTGATCACTTATGACCTGTCTTAGCAATTAAATTGTAACATTCTGAAATTCAATCAGTCAGAAATTACAGTCACAACGTACATGACTTCGAACACAGACATTTTTTTTGTTGACACATTCAAAGCATATAGACCAAAAGATGTTTCGTAGTCTCATTCATAAAATGTGTATTTCCCCCTGAAAATGCTCTCAGTGTATTGATTTTTTTACATTCAATATTGAGTTTATATCGGAGTTAAAAAACAACTATGCATGAAGCCCTGAAGTAGAATGAACGGGTTTGAACAGAGTAATTAGACTAACTTTCAATCTCATCCAGGAAGAGCTCCCCATAGATTTGCCAGTAGGGGTAGTAGAGGATGTCCTTCAAGATTCCCCAGTAAGGCTCCCTGTTTGGCCAGAGCAGACTCTGACTTGATACCCCATAAGCTAGGAGAAACACCAGCAGTATGGAGACAAACAACAACAATTCCTCAATCTGAAATGTCATGTTAAGATTGTTAAATATTTTTGTTTTGTGAGTGTTTGATATTTAACATTAAATTTTTTTTTTTTGTGGGGGGGGGGGAGACACTCTGTTAGATTTAACATATTTTAAATTTGTCTCTCTCTGCAAAATGTCTAAATTAGAATCTCTTCCGTCTATGAGACTGAAGACGTAGTGAGAGTGACAACTAAAATAGAGTTTAGGTTTTGCTGGACCGTTTGGTCGATTATGATAGAAATGTTTTTAAAAGCCTGTTTCCAGGCCTGAAATTAACCAGATCTGTTAATTATCATATCTTGATGTTGAATGCCATACTGAGGGGAATTTACTCATCTGAGCAGTGAGCAATATGTTTTTACACTCTGTGGTGACAAACTAGACCCAATTTTCATAAGAATACCATCTTCATTAACCAAGAGTATTATAAAGAGCTCCTCTACATTAAAAGCCTTGGGGAACCAGAATTTTTAGTGCACCATCTTTTAATAAAGTGATCAGGGTGTAAATTAACTCCCCCTGTTACAATTACATGTACATCCAACCAATCAGATATGTGCTTACAACTGACTGGCATACAATCATTATGGTGTCAACCAAAACTACTGGATTCAATTACATCATGTAAAACCAGATTGGTGCTTACAAGTTTTGATGTAACTGTAAGTCTTAGTTATAGATGCTTGGTCTGCCTGGGGTTGTAATGTAGAGTAGCTCGGAATACAACCCTTGGTTTGTGGAGATGGAGGAATACTTGCCTACAACCTTGTGAAACAACACTACAAAAATTGAATATATTTTCTGGTTCTATGATAGGTCAGTTTACTAATAGGGATCCCAAACAGTAAACTTGTATTTTTGATTTACCCTTAAATTCAGAAATTTAACAAGGGAATATATAGAACCCCCCCACGCCCCAAAAAAAAATGCAAAAATAATTTAAAAAATCCTATGTATTTAAATAGACATACCATTCTGACGATCATGTAGAGTTTAGGTCCTAGAAATGAGTTAGCTTTGTAAAGTTTCATGATCCTCAAAAAGAAGGAGACACAATTTAGACAGTAAATTGCCTTGGTATGTTGAAAGTAAGGAGGGTAAAGTCTGAGGAAGAATCCAATAAACACCAGTATGAGGTTGAGGAGATCCAGTCTATTGAGGAAGCCATACCAGTCACGAAACTTCCCAGTTAGAGTAGGAGTGGGGAATGCCAACAGCTACAAACACAAGTGGAACATTCAAATTGCCATTAATGTTTTAGAGGTTTAATTATTTATATAATATGAGGCTTTATATATGGATGACAACTTCTTCTTTATTATGGGTTACCCATAACAAAGAAGATGTTGTCATCCATATATTAAGTCTCAGGTTCTATGTCGTTCCAACTTCTAAATGCCACTCAAACAAGTTATTTATATAATACAAAAGTAGTGTAGTTCCGAAAACAGAAAGCTTCATGTTACTCAACGTTTCGACAATTTATTGTATCATCTTCAGAATGTTACACTCCTGAATATGATACCATAATGTGTCGAAACGTTCAGTAAAAAGCGTAGAGTGTTCGAAATTACACTATTTGTGTATTTACACAAAAATCATTGGTGGAACTACAGGCTTAACTATTTGTCTGTTTGGTGGTCTATCCACGGGGATGCTAATTATGTACATACTGAGCCATGACACAGCTAAATTGTGTATGTTCAGGATAGAGGCGAGAGAAACTGTAAGGATTGATACAATATGCTCCCATACAATGGTGTATCGATCAGGAGATTGGATTTGTTTGTTTATTTATTTGTTTGATTGGTGTTTAATGTCGTACTTAAGAGTATTTCACCTACATGTATATGACGACTACATGATTTTTTGACGGTGTTTGGTGGAAAACCAGGACGAAACCTCGTAAAAACCACCATGCAAACTCCGAAAAAATTCCCTTATATACCCCCACAGGGGGCAGGAGATTGGAAGAAGACAACACAAATATATGATTTTAACACCAAAGGTAGAGGTGATGCTTCTTTGTTTTCAATTTTCTTGAATTATGGTAAGCATTACAATGTTGTAAAAAGGTATTTTTCTTGAAGAGAATTTGATAATTTACTGTATGAAACCTATTTGTAATTTTGTATACATGTCAGTAATCATCATACTTACACAGTGGATTTCATCGACAAGGAATGTGAAAATCCAGATAATACATATCATCTCTGTGATGGAGATGTCTGGCTTGAAGTCAAACAGGATCATGTAGGAATAGGTACACAGGAACAATAAGTACATCACCTGGGGAAAAAAATGTAGATATATTACTACTTAAAAAGAGTTAAGTCAAGGTCAATTTTGGAATTACCACATTGTTTGTAGAAAATTACAATCAATCAGATCCATTACCAATATCCCAGGATCCCCCCACCCTGGATTAGAAATAAGATTGTTTTTTGTTCTTACTTTGTTGGACTAGAGCCATGACCGATGACAGTGTTCTAGGCCATAGTCCAATGTGATATCGTAATGTTCAACTGGTCATGACTTATCTTAGACCGGGAATGACTAACATTTTATTGGATAGTCATGACTAATTTTCTGCTGTCTTGGAATCATACAAGTGAATATTATGAAAATCTTTACGTTGAAATCAAATTGAGGTGATCTGTCTAATTGACATAAATTTTTATTTTATTGCTGTTTAACATCGTACTTGAGAGTATTTCACCTATAATACGATGCCTTTGAGTTGCCGGTGTATGTTGAAAAGCCATGAAGAAACCTCTTAAAAAACCTGCCCTTATTGACATAAAAGATGACTTGTCCAGTTTTTCCACATAACAAAACAAAAAGAACAGTTTGCATGTAACAATAAGGTCACGGTGCATTTATGCCATACTTAGACTATCATCTCTTAGTCTGAGCATCTAAGCACTTATTACCTTACATGGATGGATCACTAAATATTGTAGTACCATCTGTTCTACAAAAAAAGATCTATTATTTTAATGTAACTGGGAACATTAGGTTGCTTGGCTGACCATAAAAAACAAAACATTTTCACAGAGAACCAATAATTTACATGTACAACTTAATTTCTAGTTCAATTTGATAAACAGAAGGCTAGTCTTTGCTCAGCTTTAGTTCAAAGTGGTCTTGTAAACAACTTACAGAATTAGCAGCAAACTTGGTAATAGGTGCCTTGTAGAAGAGATAAGCTTTTTTTAAACAACCAACATCTTCATCCTCTAGTTTAATCAGAGGCCAAATTAACAACGGAAAGAACATAGCACAGGCAACCTGAAATACATGTATGTAACAGGGGATTATACTGAATACAATATCATGCTAGAGAAATATCAAACATTTCCAAAGATTTATTAACATGTCTGATCGGAATAACTTTTTTCAGTAAATCACAAATCCACAGGGATCCTTATGTTTTTAGACTTTTACAACAATATACATATCTTTATATCTTTATTAACCTCCTTTTACAACAATATACATATCTTTATATCTTTATTAACCTCCTTTTTAGGAGAAGCATAAATAAACAATACAAAATATGTTTACAATTGAATCATAATGACACTATAAATACTTTCTAAATATTCATATTAAAAACCTAGTTAAACATTTCTATTTGGGTGGTTGTTTTTATCGCGTTTTTTCCTTTTAAGGCAACCACATCAAGGTCTTGAAATCTATATAGTGGTCAATACGAATTGGATCAGTAGTGTTCTATATAACATGATATAACCTCAGATTTCTGTAATCGTACATGCTGGTTACAAGTTGGCAACATTGGAATCTCACATACTTTATAATTTCCAAAGAGAATTCCAAGCCCATAATAATTAAAAATACAATTTCTGGTGTTAACTCATGTGGGATAAAGGGCAATACTCTGTCATTTAACATTTTCATTTCACAGGCAAGGGTGGGGCAAGACATGATAAAATGAAGGGTGTCTTCTATTTCGCCTGAATTACACATATATATTTTTGTCAAGAGTAATCACACTGGCACAGGGATATCGACTAATTAAAGCCGAGAAATTATCTCAT
>JAVFBZ010151334.1:6811-19231 GCA_032466195.1 Katharina tunicata
CCACCTTTATCACTTGAGCCGACACCACCTTTATCACTTGAGTCGACACCACCTTTATCACTTGAGCCGACACCACCATTATCACTTGAGCTGACACCACCTTTATCACTTGAGCCGACACCACCTTAATCACTTGAGCCGACACCACCTATATCACTTATGCCAGCACCATGACCACTCTTACCTCCATTGTTAACATCCCCAGAATCAGAATTCTAAGTTGCACCGCTGTTCAGAATTTATAATCCTACAAGAATGATATTTTTACTCTCAGACCCTGGGGTCATAAAAAAAAAAAATGTATGTTTACACTATTTGTTGCTAGTCTAATTTGTTTTGCTACATTGTCATTTATTGGAATAAGAATTATACAAAAATATTACATTGAGTTTTGATTCTCTTTCAGGACGCCAGATCACTACAAAAAGAGTATGTGGGCCAACATGGGACGAGAATTGAGAACAATGGCCGATAAATTTGAGCAGACCAAAGAGCGAGAAACTGTGAGGGACAAAGCAAATAAAGTAAGACATTGTAGACTTTGTAGATATCCTTATTTGATATGCTTCTTCATTTTTGATGTATTCAGGTGTATGGATATCTCATGAAGCAAATACAATTCTAGAAAATATTCATTTTTTTCCTTTTTTGGAAAAGTGTATTTTTGTAAAGCTTCACATCGAATTATAAAGAACTGTTTAGAGATTCTAATATGGATTGTCACAAAATGAACTCTTCTCAGGTTGAACTTCCTTTCGAAGAGTAAAACATGGACATGTCTAAAGAGTCCAAATTTATTAAACTCAGTATAATATTTTTTATTCTGGGAAATTTGTGCTTTTCATAGTGGAAGCTGAATTCAGTGCTCAGGTCAAAGCGATTTAAGCTGATATTTATGCTTGAATCAAAATCTATTTCAATGTTATCAATCAGATATATTTGCCAACTTTTCCTGCATCCCACACAATCAATGCTATTTTTTGTTGTGGTATTTACCAGAAATACTGTAGTTGAGATCAGTTAGTTCTAACAAAGGTCAACCAAAATTAATTTATAATTTATTTAGAGAGGAGATCAAAGGTATTCAAATGAAAATTGTTTATTATTTTAGCAGAATATATTTGTGCAATAATAGATAGTTGTCATAAATAAGAACATGTAATTTTATTGTTGAAATGTCCGTGCCTTAAGTTTGTTGAGCTTATGTAAAAATGAGTTATCAATGAAAAAAGGGAAAAAAAGACTTTATAATAAAGATGTATGGTGTCTAAAAGTTATATTATATCTATGTAGATAAATATAAAATGTTTACAAACAAATAAAGATTTGTGTCACTATCTGTGGTCTTATTTCTTAGAACATACATGTACATGATGTAGGCGTTAAGTCCTAGGGCTGAGATACATATTCAAAAGCCTAACATTTGTGAGGATTGTCAGAAACACATAAGTAGGTCAGCAATACCAATCAATACTTCCTCTTGGATGTCAGACATCTGTTCGTTTCAAAGGTCGCTGAGTGCATTTCTTAGCACTCACTGCACACGTAATAGCTACTACATGTACCTGGAAACTATTGTCCCAAGAATATAAAAGTAATAGTTAACTGGGAATTTCCTTCAGTCTTCACACTGTATATTTTAACTTTTCTCAAGGATAAAAATAGTTGCTGATATAACCATACAGGGTCAGAAATTTAATAAATTGCTATACAAAATGATTTTTGTGGAGCAATGACCGGTGCTTGGGTAGCAGTTTTTTTTTATCTATCTCATGTTGTGAAGGAAAGTTGAACATTTATTTCTAATTTATAACATAATCCAATATTTTTTTTACTGTGGATATTTATTTATTTATATATTAATCTTATTATTAGTTTTAAATATTCTAATTCATGAAATAAAACAATTTATGTGGAAAGAGAGAGGGGGATGTTTATTCCTTCACTTTTAATTAACTGTTCATAAACTCTGTTTTAGGCTACTCAAGAATGTTTCACTACCAGCATATATAGGGGGGAAAAGCATAAGGACATTTTTTATAATTGGGCAGTTGGTTCGGGTTTCGTAAAGAGAAACTGCGTACAAGTTACAAAAGAAAGAGTTTCAGCTAGGACGAATGGTATAAATTCAAAAATAAAATCAATAAATTTTTATTGTTAAAAATACTAATTTTCTAAGCTTCCCATTTCAACCTGATGAACCTTTTTTTTCCAACTTTTCCATTTAGGACTTGCAAACAGGGAGTTCACTATTTTGTTATTTTTGTGTGATTGTGTCATTGCTTACTTTTGGAACACACCGCCATCACATAAGTGAAATATCCATGAACACGCCATTAGTATTTACACCAATCAATTTTGAGGGTGCCTCTTAAGTTCTTAACCCTCGGCAATTCACCATTTTAAATTTTGGTGAAAATCTCCACAGAAACAAATGAGGGATTTGTTTCTTTGGCGATTTTCACCAAAATTCAAAAATTTCAAAGCTGTGGTATAAATGAATTGCTTGTTAGTAATTAGTACGAAGTTAAACATTAATTAATCAAATTATTAGGAGGTGCATTAGATCAAATACCTAATGTTATTCTGTGTTCTCAGCAGGATAAGTTTTTACATTGTTAGTCTAATTGGAAGATCAAAAAACAAGAACTCAATATTATGTATATCAACTTCTTGTTCCGGTACACAGCATATGTCAAGTGTGACTGATACTTAAAATTGTGTTCCTGTTTTAATTATCTGCAACTCCTAAATGTCACTCAAAGAAGTAATCATAAGGTATTAGGGATAAAATCAGTCTTATGGTTGGGGATTAGGTAACTGGGAGGGTCCCTAAGGGGCAGAGGAGTGGGTCATGCTTCAATGATTTCCTTACAATAAACCCAGGTGGCTGGTGGCTAATGCCCGTCTCATTACATCATGTTATTACATAACAAGTTAATTCTAGAATCATTGACTTTAACTGGAAAGTTCAACAAGTGCAAGAGAAGTGCACCTCCAAAACAACAATAAACTACATTTGATGATGGTACAATTAAGACCCAAGTATTGAGATAAATATAAGTTATTGTTCTTCAGAGTTACAATGCTCTACCAAACTCTGGTATTGAGTTCATTCTGCATCGAGCGTTGAGGTTTGATTTCTAGAGGGCAGTGAACACTGTACACAAGACGCTTTTGAGAACTGTTTTTTCCCCCTAAGATGTGTATGAATGTTTTGAACTTATATGAGTAATTACAAAACAAAATATACCATTTCACTAGATAACTGATTCTAGTGCAGAAAAGCTTTTCAGAATCCTCGACCCCCCCAGTCAGACGCTGCATGAAATGACTGAATCGCCAGCTGTAAATGTTAGCCTCCTAAAACACTCACAAAATCTATCCGACATTCTACAGTAATAGAGAGTGTTAAAAAAACAACAACAACGAAAATACTGCTAACGGTCATTTTTGACACAACACAAAACACATTTCACTACCATCTGGTTCAAGATAATGCCCAAATCCCAAAAGAGAGTATGCAACATATATGATATCTTCAGAATGATCATACTACTAATTCCATGTAATTGTAATATATGTTAGCATCACAATAGCTCAGTAGACCAAAGTCACAACTCCGAGATTAAACCCTGGTGATGGTTTAATAAACTGAAATATAGAAACTAAATATACGTATCTTGTCGTTTCATGGAGTTGTGACTTTGGTCTACTATGTCAAATTATTCAGTGGGAATCACAGTAAACAATAGCTCAGACAATCTCTGTATTTGTGTGTTCAAGTGTGGACTAATTTGTACCTTGTGACATCAGTGATGATATTTGATATCTGAAAATCAGTTAGTTCAGGTTTTTTTGTTTTAAATTTCATATATGTCCATTCCAGGTTTAGATTATTTTATTGATTCAGTCGTCTGTAATAGTAGAAAGAATTGAGATCAAGTGATAAAAAGTTCTGCTTAAAGCTTTATACATGTCTTCCTTGAAGACTCTCACCAATCATTCTAACTAACGCGATTTGCATAAGCCGCGGTTGCACAGGCAAACTTGGTGGGTCTGAGCAAGTCCTGATCTGGATCAGATTTAGGTTTGCGTGTACACGGGGGTCTGATCCGGATTTGAATAGTCCGCCTTTTTTGACCCACCAAATTTGACACGAAAACAATAATCTGCATCAGTTTAGTTCACCTACAGGTGGCGTTCTTGGATGCTGTCACGTTTTTCCATTGTGTAGCCGCTCGCTCAAGCTACATGTACCTGGCAGTGTCCCAATATTCCCTCGACGCTTGCCGGCAGGGCTGTCAAAAGTGTTGTGTAACCACAAACCGTCATTAATTGGCAAACAAAAAAAAAGCCAGCTCTGATGCGGATCAGAGCCGGCTGAGTTTATTCACCTTCTCGATGCCCGTGTAACCGCGGCTATTGTTTAAGAGGGCAGCTGTAACTCACATTTGCTTTAGTCAACATACATATGTGCAAGAAATACTGTGCACTGTTTGTTTGGATTTGGTAGATGGTCCTAATTAAGACCATACGGGAAATGCTTTGTGGCATTAGAGAGTGAAGAATAAGATAAAATGGCCTGTGTTGGAAATGTTGATTGATGCGAGTTTAATGCTTTACTTAAGGCTTTTTCCCTGATATGACTGCGTGTCTGCCTAATGAGTGATGGAAACCGCCCTAAATGGCGCTGGTAACAGACAAGGATGCCACAGCACAGAACAGGACTCAAGCAGGATCAGAATGCCATAACAAATCAGCTTCCTGGTGCCCCTTAGAGTGCTCAGAGTGCACTAGGACACAGGAAGCTTCCGCCAACCACCCGCTCAGAATGTTATTAATGTCCGTTAGTGCAATATATGGTAAATTTTGAGTTTTTGTCCTACTTCCATATATGTATATAGAGTCAAATGTATGGTAAATTTTTATTTTGCAAGGAACCTCACTTGCAAACCCTGAAAAAATAAAAGAATGACTGGTTGCATTCCATGTAGCTTAGTAGTTGCGATTAGTTGTTGAGTCATCACTGAGGTAGTCCATGCTGATTTCACTGAAACATTACTGATTAGGATTGTGTATTTCTAAACACCTGGACTGTAATAAAGATCACTCTGCAGGTGTTCTTTTCAGTTAATCATTAATCGGAAGTATTTTGAAACTTATTAGTATTTTGATTTTATTGCATTATGCATCCAAACAACATTCTTCAGGTGTGATTTGGCTATAAGGTATGCAGGTGACTGTTGTTAGTGGTTGTCTACCTTCCTCTCCAATCGATCTTCATTCTTAATCAACTTTTCCTTTTGTAATAGTAGTGTATTTATTTATAATTCAGAGAAATAAATGTCATAAAATCCTCCATTTGTTTACTGGAAAATATAAAATATCAATGAAAAGAGAATGAAATTAATTTCAGGGAGACCATGAATAAATTCAAAAAAATGAATGAAAAAATTAAATGGCAAATTCAAAAAATTCATAAACAAGGAATGACAAGTCTTGGTACTTAAAATTATTATAAGTCCTAAGATGACATGGTGTCTAAGATTTGTTTTCAATCTGATTAATCTCACATCTTGATATATATATATATATATAAATCATTAACCGTGGTAAAAACATAGATTAGAATTTCAATCTTAGTTGAGGGCCGCACCATGGTTGAGCATTGGACTACGGAAACCCCTTCACTGTCCCCGGAATAGGTTTGACACCCCTGTGGACATATAAGGTATATAAGGGAAGTTATCCGGTGGCCGCAGATTTGGAGGGTGCTTTTACGAGGTGTTTTCCCGGTTTTCCACCATACACCGGCAACGCCAAGTCGTCATATAAGTGAAAGGTGAAATACTCTTGAGTATGAAGTTAAACACCAATCAGACAAACAAATCAATCTCAGTTGAGAAAATAAGGAATTTGAAAATAATAAAAAAAGAACCCTACAACACCCTGATTGATTTGTCCACACTAGTGTCTTCTATTCATATAATTAATGGTGAAATTGTTTACTAATAAATTAATAAACAAACCAAAAAATAAATGGAATAAAATAAATAAATAATTTTTTTTAAAATTAATTTGTTATTGTTTCTTAACAAGAGTTACTGTCAGACATTATTAAATTAATATAAAACATTAGTAATATGATAAATTTAACATTGTCACTTGATCTTTCATTAATTTATAAACTCTTACTGCATCTAATTATGTATAATAATTAAATCCATGTATATTGCTAGTTTGGCTCATACATAAACATCTGAGTACTAATTAGTCTTGGACTTGTGTCAAATCGTCATCAACTAAAATAGATTGTATTTTATCTGTCATTGTTAGTCAGCGTTTGTTGGAGTTAGCATATGTATGCATGCAAATAAACTCTCTTAATTGTTTAACTGGTGATATCTTTTGCACATGGGTGAAGCTTTTGATCAGTGCAGTTTGAGGCGGTCCAGTCTTCATATCAAACAATAAAGCTTAAATCATAATGCTTTCAGTTAATCAGGTGAACAGTTTGATCTCTGGTTTGAAGTTATCCTAAATCCTCAACAAATTTGACCTCAAGGGCTCAAGTTTCAAGTAATTTATTGAATTTATAAATGTTAGTTTGGAACAAAAATTTATATATTTCTGGTAGTTTGAAGTCTGAAATTCATTAATATGTCAAGATTGTATTTCTACACTCCTTAGCCTTTGCATAACATGCAGCTTTGTTGGTTGGTAAAGGGGTCCAATTTTTATAGGATTTAGGGTAAATGACCATTTGGCACAATGCTGAGGTCATTAAGAAACAGGATGACTAATTACCTTAGAATTTGGACCAGGATAACATTACAATATTTTACTGCATAGTTTTAAGTGTCTTATCAAGTAATGTTATCTGTAAGGAAGCACAAACATGTGTGTATTTTTTATATGAATCATTTGGTATGTTTGAGTATTAGCTTTCACATTCTTTAAGAGTTCACGGACAGTGTCATGCTCAAACCTTTGAATCACAAGACATTAAAAGAAACAATAAATAAACTTAAGCTTTGTACCAATACAAGCTTAATTGGTAAAAACTATTTCTACAGCCGACCTTACCTCTACCTATGTTTTCAGTTATCTTGTAAAACATATTTAACCCTTTCACTGCTAGACGTAAACCCACCCCCTGTGCTAGGCCTTTTCTTTTTTAGGAAAAAAGGTGATTTTGAAATAAATGCCAAAAAATAGTTATAAAAGCTTTTTTGGAAATTCTTTTTGTGTGTTGGGGTGGGCAAGAGGTTGGGCTAAGAGAAAAAAATAGAATTTTGGAACTTTGCATAATCAGGTGGTCACGTGACCTCATGGTGGCCATTTTGGCGCATTTTAGCGACATTTTATTATACCCGGTACTATCGGGTAGACGCAATGAAAGGGTTAATAAAATATATAATATAACTTCATCAGTTTTAAAATAATTAAAAATTGATGCTTTTGAAATAAGATTCATTTTAAAAACCGAAGGTAAATGTTTTTCAGTTAACAAAACATACTTTCAGAAAAAGAGTTTAAGAATAGAACCAGATGAAACTCCAGAAATATAGGCCTTAGGTTAGGATCAGCACCCCAAAAAGTTGTATTCATTGCATTAAAATTTAATTTGTTCTGTAGTGTGAAGAAAGAAATAGTCTGTAAATTGGTGTGTTTAAGTGTAGAATAGTTGCAAGCATACATGTAGCATTATTAGCCAGAAATCCATAAGAGGGTACGCTCCTGCGCAACGGCTATTGATATATACATCTTATACTTAAGACCAGCAGGGGCCCGTTTCACAAAGCGATCTTAGGCTACGTTAAACGTAAATACCATAGCGACCAGTACTGGAGGCATTGTGTTGTCATGGTAGTTATGTTCAACGTAAGCTAAGACTGTAGTAAATGTTATGTATCTTTAGCCGCTGCGTAGGAGCGTAATAAGAGGGTGTCTCATTTTCACATAAACGGGGTGTCTCATTGGACATTTTCCATACTTTCCCATGTTAACTTTGATGAAACAGGCACAGACACTGAGACACACCTATCTGGCTAACAGTAGGATTGCAAGTAATGAGTAATAACTGTTGAACCCAACATTTTGTGTTGACAAGTTTACCGTTAATAAATTGATTAAAATAAATTAAAATAACTTCCCCAAATATTTCCCTGCCAGCAATGGCATTTATAAAAAAAAAAACTACTGAGCAGTATTGATAGAAAATAAAAAGTTAGAAAGCTATTGTATTTAATTTTATTATGTCTCGTGTTATTGTTGTTTTTTTTTTTAAATAAATGTATGTACAGAATTTGTAATTGATTTTTTTGAAATTATGCATGATTTTTGTGATGTTATTTTAAATATTTTTTTTAATACTTGAATGTTTTGTTTTAAATTTTGTAAAATATATGTTTTTTTTTGTTAAATAGCGAGTGACTCATGAGTAAACTGCAGGTTATTTTTAGAAAGGATGTTGACAAATAACCAGAGGCCATAGGCTACTTACTGCCTATAACTTAAGTGTCTGTTGAAACTAGATTAACTCATTTATGGAAATCCCCTTTTGAACTAAAAATAGCTGTCTGCGTATATTGTATGATATTTTTAGACGTAAACAGTCCCATTATAACTTTGTTTTTAAAAAATACTCCCACGTCATGATTATTGCTATAGAAATTTGTCATATCTTACGTTAGTTTATTGTTGAGGTTTATTTCTAGTACGGCTGACCTCATAGTTGTTTTTGTAAGTTACAGTGCTGTAGAACTATATATCTTGTGCTCTGTTGACATAAATTTGATACCATAAAGATTTGAAAATGCCCTACATTTCGTACAGTAACATCTTCTAATCGATGCATTAAATATAAGATTTTCTAGTTATATGTATAATATAGAAAAAGTTATTTAAAAATTATGAAAATTGTTTACACTGTAACACAGATTACACACACAATGAAAATATGAAAGCTGATCAGTAATGGTGAATAATCAGTGATCACCAGATAAAGTCATCCATAGAGTGCATAGTTTTCACCAGAAACTGAAATTAGTGTGTCTCAAATCACTGTTTAAAAAAAAAAGGGTGTCTCATTTGACATTTTCCCAAACTTTCACAAATAGGGTGTCTCAAATGCTTCTTAGTGTGGTTTCTAAGACACAGAGACCCCTTTCTGGCTACATGTATCTCTTTGGAGTCCGCAAGTAACAAAATAAGAAGTTGTGTTTCTTTTTAATTTAGAGACTATCATTTTATTATTGGTATTATCGTTAATAGTTAAAAGTTAAAAGTGTGTTTGTAATTAAGTATTGTGAAAGTGAAGTAAAATCCAACATTAGAGTAGAATGCACATAATATGTAATTATATGCGCGCAGAATAACCGTAACACGCTTTAGTTACCATTTGTACTGCAGTAGAACTACACCTGCAAATCAACTAGACTATCATGGTGTATATTTCAGTAGCTGATGTCAGCATCTACCTAACTGCTGTCTGTTGCTATGTATACAGTGTTGTATTACATGAACAAGTCATTCAGCTGGCACAGTGACAGATACTCTATTGACATGTACCTGATAGACAGTGGACTGGATGCGATCAGTACCCACTGGTACTCATTACGATCCAAATGATTTGATGTTATTGACATCTGGAGGGTGTGACTTACAGAAGACTTGAAACTAAAAACATGCACACACCATGTCTTTCAAAATTTGAATTTTTTTCTGGTTAAAAAAAAAAAAGATACGTCATGTATATGAGCTACAGTTTACATTTGTTACGCTCTTATGCAGCGGCTGTTGATGCATAACATCTGCTATACTGGTCCGTAGTAAATGTTTGTATCAATAGCCACTGCGTAGGAGCCAAGCTTAACATTTGTAAAAAATTACTTAATTCTACATTTTAAACACTTCTGTATGAATAGGCAGATTTAAACTTTGAAAAATATCAACTTTGAAAAAGTTTAAAGGTAACAACGTAAATTAATTTTATTAATTTCCATAAACAAATATTTAATCTGATTGATTGATTGATTGGTGTTTAACGCCCTGCCCAATGGTATTTACTTATATGACGTCGGTGTATTCCAAGAGTAAATAGCTACTAACACAACCAAATAATGTGAAATCCCTCGAAGCATAAGCTATTTTTAAATGATAATGTTCCTCCAGTGCTAAGTATGACTGTAAGCTCGAAACATACTGCCCTTTCAATAGTCAGAGGTCCATTTACATACATTTGTCTGTACATGTTAGATCTTTCCATATTATGAAACGTGTAAGCCCACTAAAAACATTGGTCTGTAATGTTGGAATTACTTAAAATATTAAAATATCAATATTTTTATTTTTATTTTTATTTTCACGCCACAACTTAGCTGAAATAACACTGAATGTTGGGTAAAAAAAAAATGTATCAATCAACTAACCCCTGAATATCAGCCCTAATATTCACAGCTCGTGAAATTATCAGTGTAAACTAAGGTAAATTTAATTGATTGATTGATTGGGGTTTTACAGCGCATTTGAGGTTATTTCACTTATATGACAGTGTGACGGCCCAATCAATGAAGGAAGCCACCATAAACGATGCTGGCAACACAGAACACCACACAATACATTTAAAGAACATTTACAAAACAAGACACCAGTCACACCACAACGAACATGACGAATCAGCATCCTGTGCCCCTTAGCTCAGAGAGCTCTCACTCAACCACCTGATTAAACTTACTTGACACTGACACTTATCTTGGGGGAGGTAGACTATACAACCACCCCCAGGTTAATTGAAAAAAAAAAGAAAAAAAAAAAGTTGTTTTTGGTGTAAATCTGAATATAGTAATTATCTTATATCTTTCTGCTTTCCTTCAGGTACGTCTGCAGGAAATCACTAAGGATAAGTTCTTCGTGATGCTGACAAATCTGTTTCCGGAGGGTCGGGTGACCAACGAGAGGGTCATGGTGTTGTTTTTCTTCTGCTCTGACTTGGCCATTCGGTCTCTGGCCCAGAAATTCATTGATATCTTTAAGAGATTGATACAGTGGTCACTGGCCTACATTTCTGAACAAGTGTGTGCATGGGTTCAACGAGAAGGAGGATGGGTAGGAGTGCTTGTTGTTTCATTTTTTTTAGAAGAAGTTTAGAGTTAATCATGGGTTAGGCTGCGGGGAACGTGGATGGCTTTCACAAGAAACCTGTTTGATTTTCTAATAAAAGGCAACAGTAAAAATGAAATACATGTATATTTGAAATTCCCTTGAATGCTACTTTAAATGACAATCATATACAGTATGTTATCCACCATCCAACTCCTTTTTCCTTTCTTCAAGTAGTCTGTAGATAACCCATAACAACTCGAGATCAAGATCTATCCAGAAACTATTTCTCTGAGAATTTATCAAGAACATGAGATGATAGATCAGTTTTAAAAAGTCAATATCCCTGTGCCAGTGTTACTCTCTACAAAAATATATAAAGTTAACATGATCATTGTTAAGTTGATTACTTTTGTTTCGTCTTTTGAAGCTTACCTTCACAGGCTCTTTCTGCTATTCTGCCCTAAATCCTCAACAAAGTCGACCGAAAGGGCACAGTAAATTAGTAATTTATTAAATTTGTAAATGTGAGGAAAAAAACTTTCAAAAGTTGCAAAACCTCTGGCTAGCCAGTATGTTTCCAGATTTTATTCTTGCTGTCATACTTAGCACAGGAGGAACATTATCTTTTCAACAGCAAAAACACTATAGTGACTACAGATTTTATGGTTGTGTAAAGAGTTGCTGTCTACTGTTGGAATAGAGCCTGTCATATAATGGAAATATCTGAGCACTGCGTTAAACACCAATCAAACTATCAATTTAAAGTTGAAATATGCTAGCCTATGTGTATTCGACACCTGACCACCCCTCTCCAACATCTAACCCTAAATTTCAACTAGAAGTGGCTGAATGCATTGTTTTCGTTGCAAATTATGCAAATTTAAAAACTGTTTTATTGATGTGACTATACTGAACGGTGTTATATAAAATACACAGTCAAGGCCGATTGATCCAGGACCATTTTGGCACCTTGATTTTGGACACCTAAACTCAAAATAAAAACCATGTTTTATCCACATACCGTGTTCAATAAAGACATTTCAAATTAAAACTTTGGTTAAAAGTTATATGCAAAAGTCATATGATATTGTCACAGAGGCAGTCCTTATTTTTATATAATCTTAAGTTAAACATGATCAATCAGAGAGAACATAATAGAGAAATAAAATGAAGGGTCCACGGGAAAAACACACTATGTCATAGATATACTAAGCTGAGATAAAGACAAAAGAACGAATGGAACTGATTATTTAGAGAACAGAAAGTATTTTGAGCAAAATTATTCAGGCATCATAAACATCCAGCATATAC
>JAVFBZ010151345.1:0-11923 GCA_032466195.1 Katharina tunicata
ATATTAGGTATGGGTTAAAATAAGCACAACCTGAAAAATGTATCGTTAAGAGTTAGGAGTAAACCCATTAGTCTACCTTGAGAGATTTGTTCTTCTTGTACGCTATAATAGGTCTATGTGATAGAGGCTTAGCCATTTTATGTACAAGGTTATGATATTCCTGTATTAGGAGACTTGCAAATCTGGTACTAGACTGGTCATATTGTAGTAGAAAAGGAATAATGTCTAACCTGGAGCCTTTACCTGGTTCAAGGTTGAAACCCAATGGATACAACGTTTAAAGCGTTTTAATTCAATGAGCTTCTCTCTGTACTATATTGCAACAGAAACATGCCAGGTTATTTAAATATCTTCAAGCGGTAATCGCTATAGAAAGGTTCTATTCAAGTGGATGTTCTGTCAGCTATATATGAAGACAATAACACTGTTTTTCTATATATATGATGACAGCCCATTATAATCTTCTCAGCTTGCATTTCTAATCAATTTTATAGCTCAGAAAGGTAGGGTTACATTAAGATATTGGATTGGGTATATTTAAGCGGATATTAAAACCTCTTCATGTCACCATATAGGATTTCTATACGACCTATACACAATGAACAACTCAATAAGGAACATTCATTTTGGTTCCAGCTGTTATGGTGATAAGTATAGCAAACGAATAAGATTGACCTGTAATATTTAATCCAACAAGCATTTAGGGTTACGTTCTTTTATTCGTTAGACTGGCATGGTTTGATGTCGGTTATCATGTTAATAAATCTGATTTGTTTTCTTTGTTATTTCACAACAATGTTATCAATATAAAGATTGACTTTTGATGTAGGCGTGTGTTACGACATATAGTTTCAAATCATATACAGCTGTATTATTGAGATATGTTCTTTTGCTGATGAGCGTATATAGCATATTCAAAACACAACCTTTTCCTCAGCATGCCGATATATTACATGCAGACATTTTTTAGCAATATGTGTGCATGCATATTTGATGCAGAATCAAGCTATAAATAATTTTAACTTTTAATTTTTTGTTTATTTAAAGAGGATTGTACACAGTCCGAAGACTACTTGATGGTCTCTCCACAATAAACATTAATATTACAATAATAATAAAATAGAACAAATTTTAATAAAATAATGCCAATAAAATATGTACCAGTTTACCAATGTGATTAACCTAATAGGAGACTATTGAGTAGTTACGCATTAAATGTAACTTAAAATATTAAGATAAACCCAGCATCAAAAATCAGTTTGTTATCTTCAAGCGTAAGAGCAATACTGCCTTTTAAAAGAATAGTAATATTTAATCTGGAAATAGATCTAAATAAAAATGTGAACACCAGGGAAATTTGCACTTAGGCCTATGTGGTGAATAGTTATTTTCATCAAATAATAACAATACAATTTTGATGAATTATTTTCTGGGTAGACCTATATTGATAAGCGACGTTCGCGTATCGGGTTGCTGAACTCCTTCAATATGTTAGTTTTCAGTTGATTTGCAATGCATAATACAACTGAGACTTTGGAAAATTATCAAAATAGAAAAATATAAATTCAAGGGAATTAATCAAATTTTATATACCAGGGGAGACAACCGCATAAGGAAAAAAATTAACCATGGCGGCCGCGAACGTGATGCATGCCTTACGGCGAGGAGTTAGTATTTTGTGCTAGGTTATGTCCTCACGAACAACATAACATCTTTGTTGTTTGCAACGTTTTGAAGAACTCCACTTTTGTTGTTTCACACTTTAAAATAATAATATTTGTGAAAGGTGTACACTTTTTTTTAACTGTTCGACATGATTTAGACATATTACGTAAGCGGTCATGTATACAGCTGATCAGTGTAGCCTTGTTACGGGACCCTTGTAATGCTTGTGACATACTAAGCATAACAAGGGTCCCGTAACGGGGCCACAGCTAATGGAGCCCAGTAAACAGGACCTGGTATAGTTCTTTAGATCTGGCAATGGTCCTGTTTACTGGGCAATAGCTTATGTAGTTTATAAACTTTTGTCTTCAATGAAATGACGATCTGGATGTTTTTAAAAGATATGGTACACAATGGACCAATGACGTTTGTTTATAACAAGCAACTACAAACATGTTTCGGTAAATTTATATTTTTTTTTATATACAATTTTGCTAAATGTAGCTTTGCGCAATTGCGCCTCACATGGGGTTACATATTTATTTTTAACATGTTTTTATTTTATTATTTACACATCATATATATATACATCTCTGTGATCTCTCTGAAATTGTATTTATATAGGCCCCTATCTTATATTTTATTATAATTAATTGTAGGTACTGACATCTGTAAGGCGAGTTAACAAGACCCAATTCCCTTCCTGTGCAAGAAGTTTTGTATCAAGTAAGTTCAGACGGATCATAAACAAGTTATACAGGCATTTTACTCGGAACAGATTAGTTATTGATTGCAGATTGTTTTTTTTATTTGTCATTGAAACTGAACAGACAAAACTTATTTTTCTTGCAGGCCATAGATAAAACATACGTTAAAATGTTTTTTGGAATGCAGTCATTCAAGTAGAATTCATTGCTTGAAAATATGATCTCTGTAATTTCAACATGATTTTGTGGTTAAACCTTCTACACTGAATTTTGTTTTTTAATTGAGATAAACATTGCACACTAACGTAACGTTAACTGGAACTGTTGGCATAACTTCTCAAGCAAAATATCAGTTTTTGTTGTATGGAGGCGCAAAGAGAATATCTATGGAAGGATACTGAGTGTAATCAAGGGTGGTTTCCATCACCCATTTGGCTACTATGCCATCGTATGAGTGATTAAGAATGGCATTAAACCCTGTCAATCAGTCAATCAGATAACTTTACAGAAATTCTCTTTTTGTTTCAGCTCCTTATCTATGTTCAGCTAAGGTCCAGCACCCAGCTCCTGATTTTAAAGGAAAGGCCGTAGTCAACGGAAACTTCAAGGATATACAACTGTCAGATTTCAAGGGGAAATATTTGGTACTCTTCTTCTACCCATTAGATTTGTAAGTTTTCACCGCTTTTTTATATTGGACATTATGCCGAGTAGTAGTTATAGCCTACTAAGTTTAGTACATAGTATTAGCCAGAAAGGTGTCTCAGTGTATGTAAGACCCCCAAGAAGCAGTTTGAGTTATTTCAAATAACCAGGGAAATATAGGGAAAATGTGAAAATAAAATCACTTTTTTGTGTAAATAGTGATTTGAGGCACCCTGTTTGATTTCTGGCTAACACTACATATGCTTTAGTATAGATGAAAACTTCAGGGTTTTCAGGTGTTAAACTCAATTTATGACAATTTGACTGATACCCTGAGATTCACATATATTACACAGGACTTTTACTCCTCTAGGATATAACCATTAGGCAAAAGTTTATTACATAATTTGAAGAATATATTATTTGTATTTTATGATACCTTTTATTTAAGTACAACTGGGCGGTATACCATATTCAAGAGAAAATCCTAGAACTGCCAAAAGAACCCAAATTTAACAATTTAAGTAAATGGGTTTGCCATTAGTCTCGATACACAGCAACGACAATAAAATGAATGTAAGATCTTAGTGATGGCTCCAGACTTGGAGTAATGATTTTCTCTCTTTTTTTTTCAGTACTTTTGTCTGCCCAACAGAGATAATTGCCTTCAGTGACAATGTTGGTAAATTCACAGAGCTAAACACAGAGGTGATAGGTGTGTCTACAGACTCACACTTCAGTCATTTAGCATGGATAAATACTCCAAGACGGGTAGGTTATTAGCACATTAGAAGAAAACTCGACCTGTATTCGCACGTGTAACTTGCACATTTTTTTCCTAAATTTTTTAGCCCGAGAAACCCCTGAGCAAGTTACATGGGAAAAGTAATTATCCAGAACTTTTCCCAAATGTGTGCTGTGACAGAACGTCTGTCAAACATGTCTGGCATTACGTGGATGTGAAACAACAATAACATCAACTGTCAATGCACGGGTAAACAAGATCAACACCAAGCTTTGAAGAATAAACATTTTGTTTAATAAAAATATTTTTCTTGCTCTGGTACTATGTTCAGCATGCTTTTAATAATATTTGCAATCTGTATTTAAAAAACACACAAAAGCTGCATAATGTTGAATTACATCCGGGTTTGCTTTATGGCTTACCGTACACATGGAAGGGGCGCTTTATAGTATCCCCATTTGATATCGCGGTGATTACCACCTGGTTTGGAGAACAACTAAATCCCTTAAACTACCATGTGCATAATACACGGGCACAGAGTTTTTTTCTTCAATTTAGCTCCTCAGTTACTTTTTGATGTGCAAGTTACATGGATGCGCAAGTTACACGTACGAATATGTGACTAGCAGATTAGTAAAATTACCTTGAGTATGACCTGTAAATTAAACACGGAGGTCCACCAAAAACACAATTACCGGTACTAAAAAATGTGATTAACATACATTAAAAACGGCCTTGCGATCCACATGAAGGTACTGTGTATCAGAAAACTTTACCCAGGTTATTATTCTGTTTTCTCTCGCTAGCGGCTCCTCCATTACAAGAATTAATTACATTTCATGTATTAATTTATTTTTGAAAATTCAGGTTACATCTAGTAAGATATGTTTTTCAAGATCACAGTTAGATATAAAATGGTAGCAGTACTTGTTATTTCGACTTTAAATACAACACCGTTATAATCTGTCGAGTTTCTAGTTCAATTAATGAAGAAGATTTTTTATTAACAAAAACGGTTTGTGTGCCCTGGTGCTCTTAGAGCTAAGGGACATCAGGAAGCCGATTGTGTGTGCTGTCAAGTTTGTTTGTCTGTATTAAAATAGGCTGTGTTGTCTACTTTCACCCATTAGGTTGGCTGAGAGTCATATGTGTGAAATAACCTTCGGTACAATGTAAACCCCAATGAAACAAACTAACCACTAAAAGAAGGAGTTTTCTTTGTTTTTTTAATTTTATTACAGGATGGTGGTTTAGGAGAATTGAAGTATCCACTATTGTCTGATTTTAGTAAAAACATTGCCAGGGATTATGGTGTACTAGTGGAAGATGCAGGAGTGGCATTACGGTAATCAAAGTCAATGCTATAATCAGATTTACATGACGGGAGATATTAAAATTAAATATTATTTAAAATAAACTACATGTATATCCACCCAATGTTTTTTTCTCTTTTCCTTATAATGTTTTAAAAGAAAATTTGAATTCAGTAATTTATAATGTTTTTTGAGAATTGATACCTTAACAAGTGCTTCCTAATGTCTTGTTGTCACTGTGGATAAAATTTCTAGTGGTGTCTTGCTATGTATATTTACATGTTTTAGTTTTTCCAGCCATGTGACACAACTTTCTACTGTTTTCATTGGAAGCCAAAATCCAAGTAAAACTATAACATATTTCCAGCTTTAGTGTTTCTGTTGCAGTGGGTTATTTATAATTGACCCCAATGGTGTGGTCCGTCAGATCACAATCAATGACTTACCTGTGGGCCGCTCTGTGGAGGAGGTGCTACGATTAGTCAGGGCTTTCCAGTTTACAGACAAGCATGGGGAAGGTAAGTCTAATGCTGTATTTCTAAGAAATTTAAATTAAATTCTGTTTTAGAAATTGGTCAGAAAAACAGCTCTTAACCCCGAATACAGAGCGGTTCATCGTTGATTGGACAGGGAGCCTCTTATGTCCTAATGCTCTCTGAGAATCAGGAAGCCAATTTGTTGTGGTGTTCTGTTTTTTGCCCTGTAAATTTTTTTGGTCATTGAATGAATAAGTTCACACTTGGTATGAAGCTGGTCAAATTATTTTAATATGTGATCTAAAGGCCATTCTGAGCTAAGGGGCACAGGATGCCTATTTGTTGTGATGTAATGTTATGTAAATGTTTTGTTTTGTCTTGCGTGTTGCCAGCGTTGTGTACGGTGGTTTTCCTCACCGATTGGGCTGGCATGCCGTCATTTAAGTGAAATGACCTTGAATGCAGCATAAAACTCAGATGAAACTGAAATATTTATAACCTAAAATTATGCAAGTAAAATAACAAGATATGGTTTGTCCTGGTGTCTATGGAGTGTGACAGAACTTCTCTAGCATAGAAGTAATATTAAATAATCTATATAAAAGACTGACATTTGTTTCATCTTGTTTTTGTTTGCAGTTTGTCCAGCTAACTGGCAGCCTGATTCCCCCAGTATTCAACCAACTCCTGATGGCTCTAAGCAGTATTTTAAACAAGTCAACTAAATATAAACAACATCAATTCTATTAGATACAGATATAGCTTTTAAACTTATTTTTTTTATAAATCTAATTAAAGACTGTTGCAGGTTTTTTTTTATAATATAACATGTGTTAAATGTAAATTCTTTGACTTGAAGGGTAAAAGAGGGTCATGGAAACAATGATATATATATGTGTAATTAAAATATCTCTGATATAAAGTTTTATTTTGATAACAAGCTATAGAATATCATTTAATCATAATTATAGAGCAAGATGAGAAGTGTTCTTTACAACAGTGACCAGAGCTGAGTGTTGTAATTTGCTATACCAGCAAACAAAATGTTCCCTGCTATGTTTGTATGATTTTCTGGGAACGGCATTTAAAACAAATTATTTTATTTCCGGGATAGAAAAATAAAAACACAAAGAACTGTTATGAGTGCCAATAAATTTGTTCTAGTCTAGTGGTATAATTAGAAATTGAGTACAACAAACTCACAAGATTGAAGTAGTTTGTGTGACAAAGGTAACACGGTTTATGAATAAACTACTATTTCCTTCAACAAAACTAGGTAATGGAGGTTGAACAGTCTGATTGTTACTTGTCACTTCTTACGATATTTGAAAGATTTTCTCTCTGGTTTACACCAAATACTAGCGATGCAAAGTGCTCTTATGATTTGTATACAATTGAGTTTGAGTACGATGTGAAACAGCAATCCAAATTACTGTGTCTAATCTTGCCATGTATTGTAAAATGTTCTACGAAATAACTGAGCGATAAGAAAAATAGTTTTGTCTTAATATTACTACTGGCCACTATTGGGTGTATATACGTCCGATAATAACATTGGATGACATTTACATTGTAACTCGAAATCTGTATTAGACAAACATATAATGATATGGTGTACATGTACACGTGCATATAAGTTATTAAAAACATAGCTGGTATGTTTTTGATAGTTCTTAATTATTTGATATTCATGTACATTTAGTACCAGCACTCCTATGTATATTTTAGGTTTGATTAAATATTTTGTTTGTACAAAAGTTAAATCTACATACATAATAGAGTAGAAGTCACTTGTCAAAAGCGGTATGGCAACAGCTGACATATAATCAGAAGTACAGAGAAAGTCATCTTGTAGTTTGTTCATATTATGTTAGTGTAACTTGAGGGTTGGAATTTCATTGTCTTTTAATAAGAACTGATCTGTAATAGTAGTACTGTGTATATGTACTTACTAGTCTTATGGATACTTGGGCACATTTGTGTGTTGTGTTTTATTATTGATGTTTATTCTTTCTGAAATTTGATCTTTACAAGTTTTTTGAGAAATGCATTTAGAGCAAACACAAAATCTGTGAGCATTTGATGGACATTTGTGATCAGCTTAAACTGCTCATTTGTTCCAATATTTTATGTTCTTTATTGTAACTTAATAGGTGAAGCTTGAGGCCAAAACAGCTGAGATTTGATTGCCAAATTTTGACTTTTCCATCGGTTTAGTTATTAAGTAATATTTATAATCCAGTTTATCTTATTTTCATAAACTGCCCAATTATTAAACGCTTGGTTGAGGTACATTTTGCTTTAAATCATGCTTAATCAAATTAAAGTCCTAACAGAAAGGATATGTAAAATCCAAGATTGTGCAAATGGTATTGATATTAAAAATAAAGTGTGTATTAGCTTAGTACACAAAAAAATTCAAAGTCTTGATTTATGATCAATATACATGTATTAACAGGCACCTTCTGTTATTTGATTAGTGTTTAACGCTACACTGTTAAAAATACTAAGTCTTGATTTATGATCAATATACATGTATTAACATGTACCTTCTGTTATTTGATTAGTGTTTAACGCTACACTGTTAATAACTCAACACAAGATAAATTAAATTTCAATCGTTCAACTTCCATGGATTTTGAGACTGATATAGTAAATGCTGTTGTAGATTGAGGCCCCCATTTGAACTCCCCATAAAAGCATTTTTTTCATTTTTTGTTTTCATTAAAAGAAGTCAATATGTTCAAAGCGGGAAAAATTGTTACTGGTACTACGGATGTCTATTTATATCTCCAGGCTAGTACACAGCCTAACAGTTAAATAAAACTATAATAAGAAATTTTTAATTTATTTGTGTTTTCTAGTGATAGACGTTCCTCTACTTTGATTTTCAATAATTTCAGGAGAGATACATCTGTTCGGTCAGCTTTGAAACCTGTGGTAAAAGCACTTCATTTTATTTAGTTATTTATTTATTTTATTCACCAGAACTTGTTCTATCCCTGAGCAAACAGAATTTTAGATTCATTATTTCTGAAATTTTAAAATATTTGTTTTGTATCGCTTCTAATGAACTAAGAAATGTAATAATAGTTGGCACACATACACACATATAAAATAGACCAGGTTTTACAAAATATAAAAGTTTTAACGGTCAACAGAGAGGTACTTGGCAGTTGCTTGGACAGTAGGCCTACAGGCAATCTGTTCCTTTCACGTGGCAGTTGGATTCTGCAAGAGAGTGTAATAATAGATTTGTTCTGTGGAACGGGTTTGTACAAATCAAATGCAGTGTTGCCTTTGTGCTGTCAAAGTTCTGCCGTATGGGCATGCTTTTTATGGAGGATGGAAGATAAAGGGGTGATGGATATATCCCACTTTAAGGCTTGACTTTTATGTGCATAATCTTTTACAAAACACAGATATATATATATATATATAGCCCACTAGGCTTAACCGCCGTATTTGACAAAATACATAACCTAATTTATTAGGTTAAATGCTGTATTTCCAAAGGGAAATAACTAATACCGTGAACAAAAGTGATTCATTGTTTGCAGTTCTCCTATCATTGGAGGTTACTTTAGCCTATGCCTGCAAAACATCAAAATGGCAGCAGACGACAAGGGTGAATGCCATGTCGAAGACATAAAGAAGCCAGAATCTGGCGATAGGCCTGCAAAAACTGGTGAGATTAAAACAGAATTAATCTTAAACCCATATGCAGAAGTATTAAAAAAATTGAACGCTATACATTCATGGTAAGATCTAAAGTGAACTGTTATATTTTGCTCTATCACAATCTGCAGACTGGTGAGAGTATAATCAGCTGATAATTATGTCGATCTAACTAGAGACTACAGATCTCTGCTGCTATATCTTGACGCTGCCTTGTACAAAACAAATACTTTTATCTAAATGGAGCAGTTGGGTGGGTGCCTCCTGTGTCCTGGTGTTCTCTGGGCTAAAGGGCACATGCAGGAGGCCCATTTGTTGTGGTGGCCTGTTTTGTTAATGTTATGTTAATGTTTTATCCAATCTTGCATGTTGCACATGTCTTTTCCTGTGGTTTCCTTCACCAATTTGGCTGGCATACAAACATATAAGTGAAATAAGCTCGAGTACTGTGTAGAACCCCAATCAAACAAAAATTGAAATGGCCACAATCAATTTAGATGTAAAAAATAAAAATAATGTTATATTGATGAGTTTTAGGTGGACTGAAATGCATGTAGGCTGAGGCTCAGACGTAGCAATCAAATTGCTGTGTTAATTTACTACGGTATTTCTTCTTCACACTTTTTCTGTGAGAATTTTCAGTAAACATCAGTCACAGGGACGAATTTATCATTAGAAGTTGTACCAGTGTTGTTTGAATATGTACCACTACATGTATATGCAGCCATATACAGTAATAAGGGGAGATAAATGTCACAAATCCAAACCTTACAGCTTACCAGGGGCGATTTTTTCAAAATTAAATGTCCACCAGACCACCACACCTGTTGTTAGAACAAACTTAAATATTTTTATCCAACGCAAAATTTGTATAAAATCCTTGAGTAAAATGTAAATATAACTCTTCCTGCTCAACAGAGTATCTCAGCAGTTACAAGCTGATGGGCGCAAGCACTGTAGACCTACCTACTTCATGGCCAGTAACTCGATCTGCTCTCATAAATTCCTTTATTGCAAATAGGCATGCAACTATCTCTGGACTGGGTCTGGCGCCTATCATATGTCAGATATGTGTGTGTTTTTTGTTTTGTTTTTTTATAAGTAAGAGGTTGGGTTATCCTGTTAATTTACAGGTTACATGTACTTTAATCTTTAAAGTTCAGGAACAGTTACTAGTCATTTTGTTAGAAAAACTTGCCTTTGAATCTATTATCAGTTTATCAAGTTGATTCCAAATTTTGAATTTATCTATTTTCTTTTTTAATTCTCAGGCAAAGGTCTCTCATTGTTAAACTACCTAACTACTGAATTAAGTCGAGGATATTTATTAGAAAGGGATGAAGCCAAATACACAGAGAAAAGAGAACGAGTTTACAGTTTTATGAAAACACCAAGAGCTTTAGAAAAAGTGAGTTGTCTCTTCACAGTCTTTCCAGAGTTTCAACAAGTTTGCTTGTTGTTTAGTTTGAGAACAGTTTCAGGATCTGAACCGACACGTTGCATTGTTACTAAATAAACAAGCTGTAATCCACAAAAAGTGTACTGTTCAGTATTGTTTAGTTGTAAAGAAAGATAAGATTATGAAATTGTGTCAAATTATTTTCTTTAGTCTGATACTCAAATACATTGGATGTCATGGTGTGGGTGAAGGGAAAGTTCAATTGTTATAAAGTGTTTTAGAGTAGCGAGACAACTCCAAAGAATAGCGAACAATTCATATTGGCTGTATAGTTTGGTTTGATTAAACCATCTTCTCCCAAATATACAGTCAGGATGAATTGTTCGTCATTCATTGGAGTTGTCACGCTACTCTATTATGTCAAACTTATCAGTGGAAATTCGAATAAAGACATAAGTGTTTTCCTTGTCAGGCTTAGTTAACCTAAAGTATGGTACATGAATGAACTGCAAACAGTTTAATAAATTGGGCTTTGTTGGTGTTAACTTAAATACTTACTATTATTAAATGGCTCATTGTGTTAAAAAAGAAACATTCTTTATTAATGAAAACTTAAATTTTTACCCATACAGTTTCTATTCTACGGATTCTTGCAGTGTGTCGATGCCTTTCTGTTTATTTTCACTTTCCTGCCCCTGAGGATATTTTTGGCTGTTCTACGTATATTGACTCACCCCTGTGGTATTCTCATCTCAGGGTATGTATTCTCATCTCAGGGTATGTATTCTCATCACAGGGTATGTATTCTCATCTCAGGGTATGTATTCTCATCTCAGGGTATGTATTCTCATCTCAGGGTATGTATTCTCATCTCAGGGTATGTATCCTCTTCTCAGGGTATGTATTTTCATCCCAGGCTACATGTATGTATTGTCATTTCAGGGTATGTATTCTCATCTCAGGGTATGTACCCTCTTCCCAGGGTATGTATTCTCATCTCAGGGTATGTACCCTCTTCTCAGGGTATGTATTCTCATCTCATGGTACATGTATGTATTGTCATCTCAGGGTATGCATTCTCATCTCAGGGTATGTATTCTCATCTCAGGGTATTTATTCTCATCTCAGGGTATGTATTCTCATCTCAGGGTATGTATTCTCATCTCAGGGTATGTATTCTCATCTCAGGGTATTTATTCTCATCTCAGGGCATGTACCCTCATCTCAGGGTATTTATTCTCATCTCAGGGTATGTACCCTCATCTCAGGGTATGTTTTCTCATCTCAGGTTATGT
>JAVFBZ010151356.1:0-10815 GCA_032466195.1 Katharina tunicata
AGAATGCACTATGCAAATTTCAAAAGCTGTAGTGAAAAAGTAACCAAGATACAGCCCGGACAAGCTTACCGGACATATGGACAGAAAAAGTAAAACCTATATGCCCCTCCTCTTAGTAGAGGGGGGGCATAATAAATAAAAACTTTACAATCCATATTACTAATTATCCCACCTGATTTGTTCTTGTAGATAGAATTCCGACGAGAGCAGCTTCGTCTGTTCCTAATCCTTTGACAGCGTCATGAATACAGTAAGCGTCATAGACTATTGGATCCATCATCAAAGCTAAAATTAACTCCTCAAAATCTCCACTTAACTCAGATTTTAAATCCTCTATAAGGTCCTGTGAAATAAATAAAAATAAAAAAAAAAATGTTTAATTTTCAAATTCAAATTTAAACCTTGCCTACAATAATAACACATTGATTCCAACTTTTATAAATTTCAAAACCTAATATTGACAATTTCTCCGACAGTGTTGTTAGACAAGATTCAAACAAAATGGTATCCACTTTGTTTAACATACAGATGAATTCTTGATCTGGACAAATTTCAGTAGCTTTTATGACAGGGACCTATTTAGGGGAACATTTACAAGACCAGCTTATTGCTGCTTCTTGGCAAATTTTAAAAAAAAAAATTTTTTTTAAATAAAATCAGGTTTTTTTTCTTTTACTCACCTTTGATAATTGATGTTCAGCTCCTTCATTTAATTTCAAACTAGTTTTATAATTAAAGTTATAGTATTAACGTTTTATAATAAAAGTTATAAAAAAAAATGTTCCCTAAACCATGTAGAACCATTAGTTTATTAAATAAAGTCGTTGGTATTAAAGGTATGTTACATGTAGTTTTAAATTTTCTAAAGCTATGTGCTAGTTAGGAATAGTGGATCAGGACTTCTTTGAAAGGAAATAAACGAAAAATATAACAAATAACTGTCAAATTCAAAAGCCCTTATTTTGTAAAATTAGTATTAATCAAATGTTTATTTATTTAATTGGTGTTTATAAACGTTGTTATAAAGAGTATTTCCCCTATCTTACGACTTTGCATTAAACTTCCCGTATATACCTATGGTCTATTGATCAAATACTATGAATGGATAGATGTATTTTGAACAAATTTGGATACTTTGTCTGACATCCCCAAACACAATTATAAAGAACTTAAATTGCTCTTACATACTCTCTTTTCCACTTTAATGTATTCAACATGTATAACTTCAGGTGAGTGTGAGCTGTTTAGAAAGTGATCACTAACAACATTTGGGGGAGGGAGGTTGGGTGAGATTACACCCTCTTACATGGCACAGATCTCAATTTTCAAAACTTTATTCTAAAATTAGAGTGAGAAATCAACCCTGCCTCACCCAATACACACACAGCAAAAAAAAAAAAGTGAATTGTAACAGCGTTATAATGTTTGTGTAACAAAGAATGTATCCCAATACTTATAAAGTTAGTAATTTACTGATTCTCTCCTGCCACAGAAGGATTAATTAATTGATGGGTGTGGTGTGTCACATTCAGCTTAGTCTTTCAGCTTAGCACAATTAACCAAACTCGCGGATTCATGTTCAAACTAAGTGGAGGCACGCAAATATGATCTCTAGCCATAAGAAATATTATAATGGTTAGTTATATGTAAATACAAAACACTTAATTTAGAAGGCATGTCGGGGTGAACAATAAAATAATAACTTTATAGGATTGGAAAACATCCCCACCCCCCTGCCACCCCCCACCCCAGAAGAAACGCCCGGTCCTCCCACACACCTCTTACTCCCTCCACACCCTTATCTAGCAGGTTCCCAACACAAACAAACTACAAACTAAAAACTACACACATAAAGAAGGTTTATAGGCAACCAAACTAGGCCTTGTTAGTATCTATTAACCACAACAGTTGTATAATAACTAGAGCTGTTTGGTGAAAGTTTTTGTTCAGACACACTTAAGTCTGAACGGCTACTGCCAACTGCTACTTCCTAAAGGTATAAAAAATGAACAAAAAGGAACAAAATGTCATTAAATTAAATAAATTATATTAATAGACTATGAAACTATTAGCTGAAAACAAGCTAAAATAAGCTATGTATGCGCAATCATTTTTCATTGGTTCAGACCATCTTCATGTCAACCATCAAGCAAATTTCCATATCAACTGAATTGGATTGGGAAAAAGTTTATTTTTCAGTTAGATTTGTGATATACTTGAAGTTGGTTTTCACAGTTGAATATTAAAGGATATCAACTGGTTTGTGTCAATGCAGTTTAATCCGTGCTTATGGTTGTTTCATTTATCAATCAGCCAAATAGATGTTTAAAACCATACTTAATGCCACTGGCAACGAAGAACATAAAATTATTTTTTAGAGATCATGTACAGGATTTCACATACAAATGGGCTTCCTGATGCCCCAAAGCTCAGAGAGCACGGCAAGTTTCCCCCCAACCATCCGCAACAACGCAAATTGTAAAAGGGTTTGTTCTGTTGTTGAATTTATCGAATACTTTGAATTTTTTTTTCGCTGTGGAATTTTAAAGGAAATTTAAAGCGGTCTTATTTGACAATCATGTTGTTTTGCATATGTTGAGCCTCAAGAGTGTAGTGAGTAAACAGATTGTTTGTTGGTTTGTTTGACTGGTGGTTAACTTCGTACTCAAGACTCACTTAGATGACAACTTATTATTAATTATGAATTTGTTGTGCCGGTGTATGGTGGAAAACCGGGAAGAAGCCTCGTAAAAACCACCATGTGAACTCCGCAGCCACCGGAAAACCTCCCTTGGGTCCACAGGGGGGATCGAAACTATTCCAGGTACAGTGAAGTGGGCTCTGTTGTCCAACGCTCGACCATGGAGCCACAGCGCTGCCCCGTGAGTAAATAGAACAGCACAATTTACATCAATGCAATAATATTTTCTATAAGCAACAAATCTACAATAAACTAAGGAATCTAAGTACATACAAATAGCAAAGAAAAAACGATGAAGATATGAAACTCACCCTCTCATATTTTTTATCATATGCTTTTTTGATTTGCTGCCGTTGGCTATTTGAGCGTCGAGTTAATATATCCATTATTTCTTCTTCATTTGTCCCGAGCCCGTCCATGGCTTTGAACAGTCTTTCAGCGTCTTTGTCAACATTGAAGTCTTTTGATGGCTGTACTGTCCCAGTTTTTGATTCTCCCGAGGTTTTGTCGTTTTCAACTTTAGTTTTTTCTCGTTTTTGTGTAGGTTGTTTGGTCTTAGCTCTCTCTTCAACTTCTCGTTTATATTTAGCTTCAGCTAGGACTCGTTTACCAGGTCGGTCTAATGGGTTGGGTTTAGCCTGGGTTTCTTCCTTCTTCTCAGGTTTTTTGACAGCCTGTTTCTTGGGTTGCATAGCTGGTTGCGTAGATGTCGTCTTTTTGCTTCCCTGGGCCTGAAACAGGACATATATTAAATTTACTAACATGACTAACCTCAAACTGAAAGGTATTTTTCTTGTATTAAAGCTGGTGATGGGTCAAAATCTGGGTAGATTTTTTTTAAATATAAACCAGAAATTTCACTCATATATATTTTTATAACGAGTAATCACACTGGCACAGGGATAGCGACTAATTAAAGCTGATAAATAATCTCAGAGACAAGTTTCTAGATAAGCCTGAATCTCGAGTTGTTCTGGATAACCTAAAGACGCATCTCGAGAAAAGGCAATACATGTAACATGTATATTGTGAAGATAAATATGTGGCGAATATGTAACATATACATGTATATGCATCATTGACAGATCCCCAAGGCTAATGTTCTACAGAGATGCTCTTCCTTTCTCGCTGTAATGCAAAGCGTATCACAAAGTAACATTTCTGACAATCCCAAGTGAAATATTTTTACTCTGAGCAATCAATCTAAATTTATAAGAATTTGATGAGAAGTTTGGAAAACCTAATTCAGATTTTGCAAAAAATTGGTGCACCTTGATTATGAACATATAAATATCATATACATTTTTTTAAGTGACATATTGTCAACTGGGAAACTCATTTCACATTTATCTGGACTGGGATTTTAAAGAAAGGGCTAATTTTGGTAAATAGTTCTCACTTTTATTCTTCTTAATATAGGACCTGTAAATATTACCTTACCAACAAGATTGACTGTTTTAATAAGAAAAAAAGATTCTTATTAAAAAAAGACCTCATCTATTCATCTTAGTTTAGTTTAATATTTCGATACGATTTGAAGGTTTGTTCATTTGATTGTGGTTTTACAGCATGCTTATCTCACTTACATGTATATGACATCATTCTGGTCGTGTGAAACAAACCTGCCTTGCTTACCCAGGAAGCACACAAAGGCAATACAGCGCGCTCATGGCACACAATAAACTGCCTTCCCAATACCCTTTTATTCAGAGAACGTCTGGGCTCAGAGGCTTCCCTCTAAACACTTGCTTGCTCTTTTTTGCCGACATACCTTATTTTTTGACTGTCCTGGGGGAGGTCTGTTGACCAGTTCCAGCAGAACCTTCAGGGTGGGATGAGGACCTTTATTACTGATGTTGTCTGCCAACTCTTTACCATACTTCTTCTTATACATTTTTCTTGTACCAGGCATATCAACCTGGGAACCAAACAAAATATTATTTAAGATGTTATAATTTGATTTTTATTTTGGTCAAACTATGTTCTTTCGTCCACAGTTTTGCATCGTTAAAATAAAAAATAACAGGTTTTTAATGTTCTTTTTTTATCAAATCAAAATATTTACAAAAGCCAAGGTTCTAACTTTATCATTGATATATTTACTGATTAACCATTACATTTGTCAGCTTATATGAATTTCATTCCAGTGGGAGCTAGGTAAGGATAAACATGTAGTACTTGGTATAGGGTGTTGCCAGTACAAATAACTGTATGTGACACTTATGCATGTACATGTAGCTATGGACAGAATTAAAGGGGGAAGAAAAACAAAACAAAGTCGTACTCAAACAATAGACCATAGCAAGGTGTTAATAAAACTGCCTTTACATTTTTTGCCAGTAGAATTCATTGTTTTCCACTAAAAGTCATTTGAATTGAAATACCAAGATAAAATGTATGGTGGGCTTTTTACGCTACATTTCCTGAAGTGATCATTTCTCCAGAGTAATTGTGTATTATGGTGTTGTAATTTGTATTTAGCTTTATTCTGTACATTTGTACGGTTTCTCTTTCGCTGGGGACAGATTTCGATGAATTTTTTTAAATTATTATCTACAAAAAATAAATAAATCAAACATGGCATTGAAAGTCCACCATACATTTTACCTCGGTATTTCAATTGAGGTGTCTTCGAGTGGAAAACTATGAATTGTACAAAAGATGTAATGGCAGTTTTATTAACACCTCAGTAAGCTCTATCATTTCAACATGACTTTGTTTGTTTTTTTTCTTCCCCTTTAAAAAAGCCATTAAAATGTTCAAATAGCCTAACAACCACTTTACCTCCGCTCTGGAGACAAGAACGTTGACAAACGAAGGGTCCGATAACTTTTTACAACCATGAAGTTTCTCAGAGAAATACATCTGTGGTCCTTTTGAGCAGTTAACTGTTGAAGAAACAATAGCAGCAATAATGTGTTATGCATAAAACAAATAATAAAAGTGATAGTAATAGTGAATTCACATGATTTTAAGTTAACTTAGTTCACATGTTGGCTAGATCTATTCATTATATTTTTGGCAGAAAATTATTTACTTTTTTTGTTTGTGTGACTGGGGAAATAGTCAAATATATTTAAAAACAACAAAACACAAAATTAAAACATGCATCTCTTATCCTAGGCTTCTGCCAACAAGCATCACACATTTCAGTATCTTATACAGAAATGTTGAAATCAAAAATGTACTTTTGCTATTTCAGCATTGCACCATGCTTGAAATATCTATCTCTTATAACGCTGAATGAGGCAGTAAACACCACTCATTCAATCTATATCTAAATAACAGAGGTACTGTTGTGAATGACCCCATAGTAGAATTATCTAAAGACTGATGATCCTTGGCAGATCTTTGGGACTGCTAGTTTTTTGGGTTTTTTCATAACAAACAAATCATAAGCAAAGTTATTTAAAAACATAACAAATCCATTTGTATAAAAATCCATTAGAATTTGTTGATTTGTTTTGTTTGGTTTGGGGTTTACGCCATACTTAAAGATAATTTCACTTATGTGACGGCGTGCCAGCCCAATCGGCGAAGAAAACCACCGTAAACGACGCTGGCAACACACAAGACAGGACAAAACATTTACATAACATAAACAAAACAGGACACCACAAAAAATCGCCATCATGTGGCCCTTAGGTCAGAGAGCACCAGGGCACAGGAGGCTCCCACCCAACCACCCGTCATTAGAACTTGTTGAAATGGTGTACATGTTTATGTGGCTAGGAATCTATAAGCCTTACTTAACGTTGCTAGAGCGTCGATGTACTCGTCCTGGCCTGAACAGTCTTCTCTAATAGACACCATAATGTCCTTACCACCAGATATCTGGAATTCGTAAACATACACATTACAAAACTGTGACAGAAATAAATGGTTCGGTGTGTACTTGTCTTTAATTAAATGTTGCTATGACATGAGGTAGATTTAAGTTCAAATCTAGAGATTCATCCTAAGAGATTTTTTTATCTTTTTCTCTTTTTTAAATTTTTTATTAAATATCCTTTGGTGTACTGGCACTGGTGGCTTTATCATAGCGTTAATAAATTAAATTCCAGATTACCTTTAGTCCTCAACAAATTTGACCTAAGAGCTCAAAATTTAAGTAATTTATTGTATTTTTAACATAAGTTTAGAACTTAAACTTATATTTTCCGATAGTTCAAATCTGAACTTCCCCAAAAATTTCAAGATAGCGGTTCTAAATTTTTAAGTCATATCATAACATGTTTTTTGTTATACAGAAAAGGGAGCGAATTTGTTGAGGATTTAGGATAGATGGAGGGCATGTTATCCAACGAATTAGACAGAGAACGTTAAAGCTCACAATAAAAGGTACATGTATGTACCACATATTATAAAGTTGTTTTAGCTATTCTGAAGGGTCTAATCAAATATTAGAGATTCAACTTATTTTGCTTATTCTCCATCTGAGATCCTTCCACGAGGAGATATTTAGGTATACAAAAGAATAAATAGTGACAAACCCCATAGGGTATATATATACCTGCTTGAATACATTTAATGTTGCTCTAAATTGCGCAGTATTTTTCTGTTCTATCAGTCGTATAAACTTCCCTGTATCGCTGGTCCATCTTCCCTCACCAGACTACAAAAAACAGAAGAAAATGTAATATCGTTTGTTGATTTGATCGGGTTTTACGTCATACTTGTGTAGTAGTGTCAGTTCAAAGGGTGAAGGAAACCAATGATACTGGCAATATAGAAGACACCACAGTATCTTTAAAGGACACGTAGCAGGACACTGTAATAAATCAGCTTCCTGATGCCACTGAGCTCATAGAGCACCAGGGTTCAGGAGCCTCCTGTCCAACCACCTGCAGTATATATTCTAATAATCATAGATATACTTGTATATGTAACATAGATTGTCATGACAAAATACAGCTGTAAGTTTCATCCAAGTAACAAATGAACACTATTAGACATACTGTTGGATACTTTCAAACTGTTTTATCCCCTTTAAACTAAAATTGACTGACTTTTCAGGCTCTTCCCTGAGACCCCCCCCCCCCCACACACACACACTACCCTCTCCTTATCCACACACTAAGTTTGATAGATAAAAAATTCAATTACATTTTCAGATTTTGTTTTTTTTAAATTCCTTGAATATGCACATTATGCAAAGCACCATGCTAAGAGTATGTAAGAAAAAACGAACATTTTTACTTAGTGCACTCCTGTCAGTAGAACGAATTTTAAACTGCAACAAAATCGGTTATTAATGATCTACCATTCTGCACGGAAAAGGATGTGACAAAGTCGCTGATCAAAATTTTAATAAGACTAACATCTTACTGTTAACAAGGTCTTCCCCAGATTTCCTTTTGGGTGACAAGAGACTCAGATGTAACGTCATCATTATTTGCTGGTAACATTACATGTATGTACACACGAGTTGCACATATTTCTTGTTAACAGACTTCTGACAATAATACCTTCTTCAAACCTCACCTCGTAAAGTTCTCTAGCCTCTTTCTCTGCGTCGTCTTCATTCACTTCACTAGATTCTGATCGACCACCCTGTCAATGGAAATACATGTATTAAGATAAATCCCTTCATATTTTCAAAAAGGGGTGAATTTAAATCCTGAATTTTAATCCTGTCTTAGCAACCAGCAACATTCCAAACCAAATGCAAGTCAACGTTAATCCACAATAAATTAGAACTTGAGAACAAAAAAATAGAATTTGACAGCAAGTAATTACTGGGTAAGAATACTTTAAATTGTTATCGGGTTTTTAAATTCCTGAAATGGCATAGAATAAATAAAACACAGTAGTACACAGGTTACACATAACTTAACATAAGCTACATGACTTACTTTCAGCAAGGATAAGAGGAGTAATTGCACAGGACTTTCTGTCTTCTCTGAAAAATCACTTTCTAAACTTATGGCATATTCTGTAAAAAAAAAAGTCATGGAATCAAATCTGAGAATAAAAACTGCACTTACGTTTCCAGGTTATTTTATTCATTTGATTGCTGGGTTTTTTTGGTGCCCAAGGTTTAATCAATAATATTTGTTTTATAGGGGTTTTACGTCGTAGTCAAGGTTATTTCACTTATATGACGGCGTGCCAGCACAATCGGTGAAGGAAATCACCTCAAACGATGCTGGCAAAATGCAACTTAGACAGGACAAGACATTTACATAACATTAACAAAACAGGATACCACAACAAATCGGCATCTTGTGCCCCCTTAGCCCAGAGAGCACTTAGGCTCCCACCCAACCACCTGCTTATCAATAATACAACCGCAGCTGTTCCATTGAGTTGATTAAGAGTTTCCTTATTCAACAAAATATAAGTCACATAAGTAAACAATTTAAAAGCTAATTGGTGACAATAAAATTCTCAGCAGAGCTTGTTCGATACAACATATAGATATTATTTTACATATATTACCAGCATGGACGTAAAAGAAATAGTATCATGGATTGATTAACATAATATGCTCATTAATAATAAGCAGGGTACAATGTGACTGACATGGCTCAAACATGCCTCTAATAGAAGTTTATAAACACTTTCTTCATTGATAATATGTCAAATATCCTAGAAATGTATGTAATGCAAAGGGTTTCATAGCTCTTGTCATATTTAAACTGCAAGATAGTTTATCTTTTTCAGATGCTGCGTTGTGTCTCAGTTGGGTGACCCAGGTAATGTTAAGCCCCCTTCACTCTAGGGGTATACATGTAGGTTCAAATCAGCGTGTCAACCATTGGTATATAAGAGAAGTTTTCAGGTGGTTGTTGAGATCGCTTTTTTTTTTTGTTACGAGGTTTATACACAGTTTCCACCAAACACTGGCATCAAAAGTCACCATATTACTGAAATACCATGAAGAACCACCGTCCGATCCTGGTAGCCAACGACAGCTTCCCTTATACACCTCTAAGGTCCAAGCTCTAAATATTCTGCCCTTATTAGTCAGAGACGAACACTTGTTAAAGTCTTCAGTCCATCAGTATCTACTAATGTTGTTGATGTGCATGTAGAACATATAATAGACTAATTTCCTTACCTTTTCTGTACGCCTCCTTGAGGTTGTTCAGAGACGTTGTATTCCTAGTACACAATATCTCTATGATTGAAGAAATGTCACCAGACTAAAATATAAACAATATAAGGTGACTGAATTGTGTGAGAAAATGTTTTGACAAAATGCTTATTACGTTAAGTACAATGTTAATTGTTAAGAAGCACATGATGCAAATTTAACCATATATTTAAGCTGTTAAAGTTTATCTTAATTAGGAATTCAAACAGAGAGCATATACATACAGGTATTGGTCGCTATCCCTGTGCCAGTGTGATTACTCGTTATACAAATATTTACAGGTATATGACAAAAACAAAGAACCTTGAAGTATCATCTTTCCATGTGGCTTCAAGTCTGAATATTATACATTGAGTGCCCTCTGGCTGTGACGGCAAAACTCTACTCTTTGTACATGTACAAACAATGGGAAAAGACAGGTACTATATGCTTTATTTCTTTGTTAAATTTAGGTTTCATGCCATACTTCAGGTTCTTTAACTCATATGAGAGTGTGACAGCTCAATCGATGGAGGAAAACCACCCTAAACAATGCTTGCAACACAGAAGACGCCACAATACATTTATGGGACAAAAAGCATGGGGTAACGTTGGATTCAGTTCATGTTTCCCTTCAGACATAGCCTTTTCCTCTCCAGTTGTAGAAATATATTGTGTTTGCTGTTTGCTGCATATAATTTTTATACTATCATGTGCAAACTTTTAATATTTGAGCAGCAGCTAATTGATCATATATACGACTCATTAATATGATTATAAATCTTTGGATGGGAAATTCTTTAACGAAAACCCCATTATTTTGATGACAGAGGAACCACATGGGAACTTCTTTAATGGAAACCTCATTATTTTTATGACAGGGGAACCACATGGGAACTTCTTTGACGGAAACCCCATTATTTTGATGACAGAGGAACCACATTGGAAATTCTTTAACAAAAACCCCATTATTTTGATGACAGAGGAACCACATGGGAACTTCTTTAATGGAAACCTCATTATTTTTATGACAGGG
>JAVFBZ010151378.1:0-19222 GCA_032466195.1 Katharina tunicata
CAACAGTGGTGTTTGACAATCAATTAAATACAGGTAGCTACCTGGAGAGGATTAACAGTCTACTAGCCCATGCCCGCAACTTAACAATCGATTTTTGTGTGTACTAGTTTTTGCTCTGCTATAATAAGGTTACATTTAGGCCTAGTTAACGAACAGTTTCAAAATGATTATCTTTGTCTCGGTATGCCACTTTGTATAGAGCACTTTAACGTGTATGTATCAATGAGAGTAAAGGAAGTCAACCGAAAGCTGTGAAGAACACAGATTTTCAAACTCAAGATAATTATCACTACGATTTATTGGTGTTCAATGACATACACATGGGTGTTCCACTGGCGATGTATTCCAAACAAAAGGCAGGGACAATAACACAACCAAATAATGTGAAGTCACTTGTAAGTATTAGCTCAGTTGTAAAGATGTTCCTCCAATGCTTAGCATGACAGCATGGATGTAAGCTCGAACATATTGCCCTTAGCCACAACGAGGGTGATAAGCACATCGAAATACATAATACATAAGTCAGTCCTTTATGAATACCATTCTTAAGGTAACTCTCTGAATCTTGCAAACTAAACTCGCAAAAAAGTAAATCACATTTGCCGTCCAGCCACAGACCGATCCGAGTCCTTTTATTTCACCAATGCGATACCCCTGAAACTGCTGCTATATATTCAAAATACTGAGAAAATGAAACCAACCATTTACATTTTGGGAATCTAATTACGGGTTACTAATGACAAATATCCATATTCTAGCTTCGTCGAAAACTGCTATTACTGCAAATGCTCAGTAACACAGAAATTAGCAAAACTCTCGGACATAATAAATTTAATGGGTATGATTGATAGGTGCTCGGAAAAGGAAACAGCTTTTACATTTACTACCAGGTGATTTAAAAACGCTTAAAACAAGCATGTGCAATTTTTGAACAATTCATGATTCTTGACCGCACCATATATGTTTTATGTTTAACAACTTGTATGTTTAACACATCTCCAATTTAATAAGAGACCTGTGGAAGATTTCATCAACCACGTATCGAATGATAAATGTACAAACTCAGGCAAGGTTGTTAAACAGTAAGTAGGCAAGCAATGTGGTTTTGACAAATACATCTTCAAATTTTCACGACAATGGAAGAAACCCAGTTTGGGATGGCCTGGGTCTGCGTGGGTTGGGCTCGTTAAAACAGTCCCGTGAAGTATATTCCCATTCACAGATGTCTTTGGAGAAAAAAATCGTCGATAAAATGTGGGCAAAAAAAGGCTATTTACGACAGTAATTTTTTTATATCGTCCACTTTCTCGCTCTGCACATCTTAATCAGCATCGTTATGAATAAGCTACTGCTTCTCGTCACTCTCTTTGTGGGGTCCCTGTCAATAATATCAGCAGGAGGCGGGGGTGGTGGATTCAAAGGCGGTGGTTACAAGGGAGGAGATGCGGGCGGTGGTTACAAGGGAGGAGATGGGGGCGGTGGGGGATATGCCGCGGCCCCAACAGCCGCCGCTGTCGCTACAACAGCTGCACCGATAGTCGCCGTCACAACAGCTCAACAGAGTGAGTATGTTTTTGTTCAACTATAAAAATTTGCTGTGGATGATTGGTTGTTATTCGTTACATACCGTATCCCTTCACTGCTATAAGAGGCCTTGATATTACATTCCTGAACTTTCCTTAATACAGTAAATCAGAGTGAAAAAAAAGGAGGATACTCCAACGGTATAATGACCAGACGAGCGTACCAAAAGTTAAAATTAAAATTATTGATTCCTTATGGCACGATTGGTATGGTTTAAAGCACAAAACAAACCAATCTAGAACGTCACGTTTTTATAGATAAAATATTTCGGATTATTACACCTCCATCGGTTAAACATATTCACAACATAAGAAATATATTATCAATATTTCTATGTAAATCGAAAAAAAAAGAAGATCTGTGGAACTTGTGGATTTCGAAACCAACCTACAATATTATAAATCAATAGGAAGGTCAATTTCCATGGCTCGACCCGATTTACTTACATGTTCAACTTGGAATACAGAGTCAAACACTCAATCCAAACAAGCAGGAGCTATAGGATAAAAACTAAAAGGAGGTTTACAACGTTCCTCTGATCATAGCCACTGTTACGCCAGTGAACCACCCATGTCTGAATGATATAGCAAAGTGGGTTGCTTTTTTTTTATCTGGTTCTGAAGACCCCGTTTGTCATCTTTTCATTTCATAAATATGTTGATTACATCTTTTAGAGGCACTTAGAAGCTGACAAGACAAATTAAGGCTTTATGGATAACAACTTAATTAGTATATGTGGATTAGTAAACAAACTATCCAGAATGTTTCTGCACCGTTACGATCATTCTTTAGCTTGGAAAAAAATCACTTCAGTAGAGCATGCTAGATGTGAAGCGGTGTGCACATGTAAATAAGTGTCACAATGGTAAAGGTACATGCATTATTTCTTCCTGATTATGTGTCTCGTTTCAGGATGCATCACTGACGGAGGTGGAATGTGTGCAAACACGTGTACTATTGGAACCTTTACAGTTGAGGATAGCTCGTACTCCTGTGAGGGTAATGGAGCCAGTTCGGTGTGCTGCTTGTCGGCCTAACGCATTACATCTACTGCACAAGGCGGATCAACACCAATCACAGAATTGATGGTCCGATATAAGCTAAACTGATAAATTTTCGGATAAAATGTAAAACCAAAAATTCGAGGAATAAATCTTAAATGAAGAACGATTTTACTTATTGTTATCAGCCAAGAAACTAAGAAAATAAACCAGTTACCTTGTAAAGAGACTGCTATTTTTGTTTGAGACTTTAACAACATTGAGCGGTGTTTTTTGCTCAGTAGGACAGAGAACACGAAGTTCAAAGCTAAAAAGCGGTTAGGATTCATCGTTTAAGAAATATCTCAAATACCTAAATAAATCCATTACTCTCCTAGAAACCTGCGCAATGGTACACATATGTGTTGAAACAAGTCATTGTAGTTTTCATATGTTTCACATGTGAAGTTTAAATGCCACAATGATCAGTTTGTTTGAACATTCTTTATTTTGTTGGCCAGGATGCTATTGCTCATTATCGTGAAGATATTTCTCTGTCCGGTTTCCATATAAGACGGTTGCCAACTTCATCCTAACTGACTTCGTATACAATGTCCGTTGCTTTATTTCATTTATAAAGATATTTCGTGGTCCAATCAATCAAAATCGAAACTCCATCCATGTGGTCTTGCGTGGAGGTATAAACTATTCCGTGCTAGTCCTGTCTGAATTAGGTAGATAGTCGACCCATGTTTGTTCTATATAGATATATATTTAACAGATGTCAGTTCACAGTGTGCAAGGAGGCGACGAGTACATCAGTACATACAGTGAGTCTTTTTGCAATCCCAGGTTTTTGATAATGCTCTATATCTGATACACAATAGGCTGCTGTCCTGGACTTGACACCCTGTGTGTGTTTGTACTCTGACTGAAAAGATTACTTCACCAACTATGGCTGGATGTCCTGTCGTTCTAAATAATATTTGCCTTTATATTAACTCATACTGCAATAATTTGTTAGGTATTGTTTACTTAGTATCAAAATAGTTTTCAATGTCTACAGCTTAGACTGCTGAAAGATGGCTCGTTGGCCTACACCATTCAAGGCTTTTGTTTAATTTAGGCATTTTAACCAAGCAATATACAGTTCGCTTTGTCTAGTCACTGTCCACGACTATACGGTGTCCTTTGTTATTTAGCCAATAAGTCCAATGTTCCTTTCCCCACTTAAATTATTTGTAAGAGTTTATTTTTTATTTTTGTAATTATCTTAACATGTTTAATTTTTTAAACAAATGTCGTCGTTTTCTTTTAATTTAATTCATTTTTTGAGGAGCGGCAAGCCTCGTGATCAACTCGTATTAAATGTCCACACGCCAGCTTAGCAAAAGCACATCAAATGGATCAAAAAGTAGATTTGTTCTGTTCTTTTGAATATTTAAGACAGACCGAAAGCCGAGATATTTACCCCCATCTTTCTTTCACAACCCCATGGCCGTTTTCCTGGCGCCAATCCTCATACTGTTTTACTACTTGGCTGCATCTAATTGTTTGACATAAGGAAGGTATTGTACGTTGTCGGCTGTAGCAGGTGGAAATAATTGGGTGTATTTCCTTTAAATATGCCACAAGCTGAAACTCGACAGGAATATCCGAATACTTGATCCCGTCTATTATCCATTCCGCATGGTCACCATAGTTTTCTGACTCTCTTGACCGTTCACAGGGTTGTGCCATGCCGCCTGATTCTATAGTTTGGTTGTTTAAACTGATGCCACTGATATTCGTGTCCACAGATTTGGTGTTAGCTAAAGCACTAACAAAGACCATCAGTAGGAGATATTGCCAAATCTATAAAACATAAAACATGTGTTCGACAGATTCTTTTATTCAGAGGTCTCACGAACGACACAATCAGCGAGCGAATTGCAATCTTAAAGTAACATAAACACTCAAAATTAGGGTTTTACAACAAATTCTGATTGCCTTTGAAGTTTGTGCAAAAACTAAAACAATTACTTTGAAATATAAATTATTAAGTTGGTTCAAGGCTAGTTATAGCCAGGAGAAATCATGCAATAATTCGAATTCAGCGTAAGGAAGATCGGCCATTTTTTCTCGTATGCCTTAAGTAAAGCTTTTGATCTCGCCGGGTTCATGACCTTATATGGAATGAGTTAAGATTTTGAATAGTGGAAGGGGGCAGGGCTAATTAACGTTTGACTTGGTGTAGCGTCGGTACATCTTAGGGTGGCTCAGTTATGACAGCTGATTGACACATCCACATAATAATATCCTGACAGAAAATTCAGTTCATAGTTTTTTAGTTATTATAAAAATCTCCGTCAACCTACAAATTTGAGGTTGGGATTATTGAAAAGCCTCTAACTTGTACTTCTTGAGAAAAATATCCATTTTTCATGAGATTCTGTGATAGTGCAAAATTCATAACTTTTGAGTGCGTATGTTACTTTAAGACGTTATAATGTGTTCTAATTCACGTTTGTAGCCGTTCAGTAAAGAAATGCCATTTTCAACCAGGTAGATTGGACATCCATTATTTATCACTGATAATTAGCTCAATTGATCGTGTTTAATAACTACATTACAGCACACAAGCTGGCAGACTGACGGTTGGTTGTACATATTTATCACATGAATGCCTACTAAATGGTCCACATTACGTCCAAACTATTAATACGAAACCAGTCTTAACAACCAACCGACCTCGCGCACTACCGATGCCAGTTCATATATTCCCTAATTAACTGGTGAGTTGGTCCAGTAAAAAAGAACTTCGAACAATAAAGTCACATTGGTATAGATAATATATTTCGGCTTTCTTACACAACCATCAGTTAAAAATATATTCATAAAAAATATATAAACATATGGTATGTGTTTCATAATAAAGCCGAAATTTATTATCCATACCAACCGGGCTTTCTTGTTCTTCTGATTCTATGTGACTCTTAACTGATCTGAAGCACGACTCTCTCAGAACAGGGCCACAAGACGTGCACTCTCAGCTCAGTCAGTCCGCTTATTATGTTTTAAGGTCACAAAACAGACATTTATGTCTGTAGTCACATACTTGTTCAGAATTATAAATTAGCTGCAAAATATTAACCGACTGCGACCCTGTGTATGCCTATAGATCGTTAAATCACTCCTATTAAAACGTTAAAGGAATGGACTTCATTTCACTAAATAGCCTATTGTCAGAGATATCATAATAAATAATGAAGAATAATTTAACCAGATGAAACATATTGAAAGTGTCAAAGGCTATCTCCAAGTTTCAACAGCCATAACAAATACATTTACCTGCCGGAATATAGCCATGTGATCTTGCCGGAATATAGCCATCTGATCTGGGAACATTCCTGTGACGTTCCGGGATGAAGTTAGTGATCAAACTAAATAGTGCCCAGTGATCACCTAAACGACACACATATACACTGTACACACCTATCGCGAAATGTAGAAGGGTGAACAGAGGCTCTCATAAAGACAAGTGGCTTTTATCGCCTTCTCCGCGTGGGAGATATCTCTACCACTATTGGGTAATGACCGTAGAGACAATGTCAAGTTAATCTGGTGCAAGTTAAACGACATCTGACTGAATTAACTGCAAACATTTGGCTGTTGGTAGCTTTTGGCACTTCCTCATTATTGGACAGTTCCTTATAGAACGTATTGATTGATTGGAATTTAAAGCAATGTTTAAGGGTATTTGACTTATCTCTAAGTCGTATATTCCAACATTACGAAGTCAAAGCAGCAAAACCCCCAAAATGTGAAGTCACTTGTTGAAGCTCTGTTGGAAAGATGATGCTAGTCCACTGCTAAGTATGACAGAATAAATTCATTCTGCCCTTGATTGGTGGGCCGACTTTACTGATATTTAGTTTATATTAGGTTTAAATTTACACTGCCTTTTGTCATCCAGCTGTCATACTACGACGATTCACGGGTATATGGAATTAAAGATGTGAAGGAGAAAAATCTATCAATTGGCCGGTTTGTACGTTGTTTTCTAAAACTCGTCACTAAAACTCCGTATTGAATTCAGTTGTGTGGAATAACCTCATGTTACATATCAATTTGTGTGGGGTAGAGTGTTATAAGAGAAACAATGAAGTCGTTTTACTTCCGAACATGTTAAACTAACGACGACACAATAAAACCGAAATATATTTTATACTGAAATAAACTTCCATGTTAGGAATTGCTATTGAACAAGCGATTGTTGGTCGCTTGTCGTTATGACATTTCTTCGCGGTTTATCTCTGAAAGCCTTGTTATTAGCAAGGATCAGGAATAGCCTGGCGAAAACGATTCCCTGCGTCTGGTTCATAGCGGCTTTCATAGATGTACTTCGGACAGTATTTTAAAGCTATCATGTTATCAGTTAATAAAATAGACCTGCTTTTGTTAGATGATATCAACAAAGGTACGGGTTCATAACCACACGTACTTGAATAAATGTCGAACGCAAATTATAGGGAGGTGGTTCATAATGTAATTGCTTACTTCAACGTGGTTTTCAGGGGAATTTAAAAATACTAAAATATGAAAATCACGACTGGGAATTATTATAAAAATTTGGTTTAAAATGGCATGCACTGTGTCACGCATAGATTAAGACTGAAGAGAATGCTGATAATAGTTCTGTTTAGTTCACACAAGTTTATGAAATATAGTAATATAGCCAGTACCAGATTATCCAAATAACCCAAAACAACAAAATTGTGGGTAATATCTAGATAAAAAAGGCACTATTTCTGTGTTCCTGTGTCAGTGCTTACGGTAGAAAAAGATTCGCAGCCTTTACCTGGATTTTTTTTTTAGGCCGTTCTGTCGTAAGCATCTGTATCCCAGTCGTCCAGAGAGCTGGCCCAGAGTTCGAATCCCAGTGAAGTGTCTATATGTTTCTACATTTATAAAAAATATATATATTTGTATAAATCTACATCGATGTTTAATACACAAAGTTAGAAGTTTTCCACACCAAGCATGGGGGTTACAAAGTCAATATATTTCAAATGTCGTTTTGGGGTGATGACAATATAGTGCTGATATGTCAGGTTAATGGCATTGAAACAAATCAGTATTTGGAATACCCTTATCGCGCACGGATGACAGCACCCACTTACCTCCTAGTCTCATGTGTAAGGATCTGCAGTTTAATTGTCTTATAAGAAAATATTAAACCACATCGGTATAGATGTTCCAACGTCCTTAATCACTGTAATGTCCAATTATTTGAATTGTCTCCCCAAAAGTGTTTTTGAAAACTAAAATATCTCTTTTGTTACGGTTGTCATTCTACATCCTGGTATTGTGATCAGCTATCTAACATAATTATAACCTTTGGCGAGGTAAAAGCCTTTTGTCTTGAAAATATCTATGTCATTCGACCGGGCCATATGGATTCTAGGCATTTTGCATTTATATTACTTTGAATATCTTTGCGTTCTATTAACTGTTATTTAAATAATCTTTAACAGAGTTTTCGCACATGCACCAACAAAGGAAAGGGAAACAATCCTGATCTTAAACATAATGAGCCCGCCAACTATATCAAAACTATTTTTTAAATGTGCACGAAAAGTTATATTACCATGCTTCAAATATAATTTGTAATTGACAACTCGGATTTGTCGCCCAACAATCGACTGAGTCGAATTTTCCCATTTTTGTTATAAAGCGCTTATAACGATAAAATCCATGTAGATAACACTTTTCCAATACGATTTATTTTGCTTTAAAATCTGGTGGAAAGACTGTCCACTTTTTCTAACTATTGGTAGATATGAACTGGTAATGTAAGTTAACAAAGTCATAGTCAAATTATAGACCATATATAAAGTTGTTACTAAAACTGCTATTAAATGTTTTGTAGGGTTACTCGATTTCAATTAATAAAATTAAAATGTTCCAGTTAAGTTTTAGATTTCATAAAAGAAAGAAGCAAATTTTATCGTGTACATTTATTCATACATCTGTGCCAGAACCAGATTTTCGGTGATGAAAAAGAAGCTATTTTGTTTCCCTGTGTGTGTGTGTCAGTGCTTGATTGTACAACAGATCCGGCGCCTTTATTTGGATGAAAGTTCGTGGTGGTTGAGAGCCCCCTACTGAAGTCGAAAAAGCGTTGGCCCTGCTAACCAAAAAGTCCCGGTTTCGAATCCCCGTGGTTGTAAAGGAATTTTCTAAAAAATGTATTCTTAATTTACATGTATTTTATCTCATGCTTTAAATGTAGCCATTGTTATCGGCCCTTAATCTGTCACATCTCATAAGCCTACAAGTGTATAAAAGCAAAAAATTTATAATACGTCCAGTTTACATCTGTTTATGGCCTGTTGACAGAGAATCCATTATTAATCCCGATTAGCTGCATTTCTGACCAATAAGGCCGATAGTAACCTTTAATAAGTACGGAGCAAAACCTCAAACAAACTAATAAGTACAAGATCTGTAAAACCACTAGGTATCCAGACCAGATATATCTTCCTGACAACTCGAGCTCATATTTTTTTTGCTTGACAATCATGAGTATCCTGTAATGGCCACCGATATGACTCTCAGGTTGAACACAGTAAACACAGTAAACTATCAATTCAGTCAAACAGCTTTATCAACAGAGGCACACTGCAATGAAATGGCTGGTCACTTACATTTGTATTACATTTCAATATATATATATTTATTGAGGTAATGTAATTTTGCCACTGATGGTTGATAATAAGGTGTTTAGAATGAAAACCAAGAACACCAATCGTTGAAACATTCAAATTGAAGTTTCATCTTTATCAATTAAATTCGTTTTTACAAAGGGTGTCACAAATTGAAGTAATTTTATCACTTTTGGTTAGGTGTCGTAGTTACTTCGGAGCCTAAGCTCGTTTAGATATCAGAAAAGCATTTTTTTCTCAGCCATGCATCCGTACGTTACATCTAAGAACATCAATGTACTGTCTGGTACGTTCTATTCTTTTATCTATTATTTTGTTTTTGTTTTGTTTTATTACCTTCCCAGCTCAGTTATTGCGAATGTGGTACTATGGACGTATATATTTACTGGCGACAGATTAACACTGACAAGTACTGTGTTCTTAACTAGCACTCTTTTATCAATTCGATTACACATCAATGGAATCTTCAATCTTTTGTGCAGTTCACAAATATCAAAAATGTTAATACAAAAACAAAACCAACTTTTAAAAAGATAACAATCTTGAGCTGCTGAAACTTCCGTTCTTCTTCGACACAGTTCTTTATGACATATGATTTAACCCCATCGTCCGCTGGCTAACCCCATTCCATTTTTCTCGCGCCAATCCTCATATTGCTTCATAAGATCACTGCACTCGCTTGTTTGACACAATGATGGTATATCACGGACACGGTTTTCTTTCGCGTGGCATTGCAGGATAAGGGGATAGAATTCCTTCATATATGCAGCAAGACGTAACTTCTCTGGAATATCTGAAAAGTCAATACCATCAATTTTCCAGGCAGTATTTTCTGTGTCTTGCTCCGAATCCTCTCCAAGGTCAATGGGTTCCACCTTCTCGCCAAAAACCTCGGGTGTTTCCGTTATGTCTATGTTACTACCCACAGCTTTGGTATTAGCTGAAGCAACAAGGAGGACCATCAGCCAAGCTGAGTGACAAATCTAAAAAGCAGTGACAAAACTTTTAATTGAATACACGAGGCTTCAAAAAATGTGTTTCACACGACCAACACCAGTTAAAGGAAACAGTAACAAAAACACGACTAAGATGGATTTTTAACTTCTGGGTATATTGATAAGCATATGCCAAGAGGTAGAAAATCCATCTTAGTCATGTTTGTGTTATGTGCCCAGCTTCTAATGCCGCTTAAATAAGATAAGAGAACAAATTTAGCGAATATTCCGAATTGCCGTAAAAGTGTTTCCAGAGAAGAAGGGTTAGATTTGTTTTATAACGTTCGACTTTCTTGGGCTTGGCGATTTTGTAATTCCAAATAAATATAAGCCTACAAGTATGTACGTTGCGTCAGAATGCCTTTAGCAAAATTAAGACCAAGGGAATGGTGAAATGTATGGCGGATGGAAACAGTTACAGGGAAAAAGTGTTATCCGTGAAAAATAAAGAAGATTCAATTATCAACCCAGCACAAGGCACATTTAGTGTGTTTTTTGTGAATTGTAACCGTTTCATCTGTGACTTTCCTTCTGTCAATTATACTGTTATACTGTTAAACGACCGCGATCTCAGTAGCCACCAGGACACTTTTCTAATATGGGTATGGCTGACAGGCGGACTAGATCCTATAACTTGTGTGCATGACATCGAAGAGGTACAGCAGTCCAGTGTGGAACCACTTGTGTCATAGTGCGGCCCACACGTGTACATGTACATGTACAGAAACATGAACCCACCTGTTGATTGCATGTGTACAGTCTATGCAACATAACAGAGAAAACGTACATACAGGTAGCATCCTTTACCACGAAGTTTCTGCTTTGTTTAATATGCTTTTACAATAGACATGTCTGTAAAATTGCCATTGTTGTAAAGTTAGTGAGGTATATACCATGCTTCGCCAGGCAATAATTAGTATATCATTTAACCATTAAGGTGTATTTACCTGTCTGAGTATCATTGTTCCTGTCAGCTAACTAACATTGCACATTTCCAACAGGGGTTTATAGTCCAGTGAGATCATCTGACCTTTAAGTCTGCACTAAACCCACGTGTTATCGTTTGAAAGAGAATAAAAGCTTACAAGTCAAGTGGAGAACAAGATCGTCGTTGGAGATACTCCATTTTGTGTGCTGACTCGAAGGCCTGATATTCATGGAGATAATGCAATGTGGAAACTGTTTACGAAAGAAAATCTTAAATTACCTTATTCCAAGTTTTACATTTACATTTACATTTACATTTGTGCTTTTACCTTCACTAAATACCGGTGATGTGTTTAATTCATTGACTTCATGTTGATCAATCTGGGTTTCCGTAGATATACATCCTATTATCCAAATGATCTGTTTAAATGTTATCAGTAGATAGGTTAATAATACTAAGGTTAAGTTTATCAACTAATAGCAAGTACAAACAAACAAGCTACTCCACTGGATATCACCAAGCATTAAGCCAAGGAAATTCGTTCACTTTTTCCTGGACTGTAGTTCTAGATAAATATAACTTTCGGTGGGCTGACTTGATTTTTTTGTCCTAAATTTCAGACAGTTTGTAGTAGGTGTTGCTGTATAATGAGTGGTACTTTGGGTGAAGGTTAACATAAAGTAGATTTTGTCATGATTTCGTCCATGCCCTGGGTAACCTTCTAGATCAATGTGACTATCACACACAACGCACTGGTACAAACTAGCCTATTTAATAGATTGAAATATTGGTGGCTAGCTTCTAAATACAAGCGAAACAATGTATTTCGTATAGACATATTCTGTGAATTAACCTGTAACGTAAAAACAGATATCTTTGCTAATAAATGATGACATTGGGAAGAAACTTACATTCTAGTTACATTACCGTAGAACTTAGTCCATTAATCACATTTTACCGGGAAATTGATCTTGGAATTATTGTCTATTTTAAAACGTGCATGTACTGTTATCGACAGAACGGTATTTGCACAACAAATCAAACCTCGTGACTTTGATGACTTTGAAGTTTGGATGACTTATATGATGAAATTCTGAAAACAGATAACCACTCCCGTTTTGGGTGTTTGCCGAATAAAATATTCATATATCAAGCTAAATACAGACGGTAGGAAGATTGATGCAACCGCGGCACAGTGGGCAGGAGTCTTACCAGTTTGATCGTTAAGAACAATTATAACCATGCAGCAATGTCTCTAGTTCTCTAAACCAAAAAAGTCCCAGTCTGACTGAAACCATAAAAAGGCATCCCGTCCCCTTGTTTTCCCGCGACATTTAACAATGTAATGCCGGTGAACTTTGAACATCTGTTCGAATCAGATTCAACACAATATTAAAAACGATCTTCAGTTTGACTGGTTTCAAAATCGTTGCAATAAAAATACCGTTATGGAATCTGATAATAATACGTCAATATGTTCCAGTAGCGGGAAGCGCCAACAGAATACGAAATCTGCTATTATGAACCCCAGTGGATATAGAAGAACTTCACTGTTTACGATGATAAAACAATGATGTTGCCTTTAAAATATCGATGGGGACAAAAAAAAATCCACCAGCCTCAATAACGGGGAATAATTAGGTTAAAGTTGTTTTTTACTTCCAACTATAGATACGAATCAAAACAAATCTTATGTCAGATGCTTGTACATGCTTTATTATGTCTAGTATAGTAACAAATCGACATGTTTTGGTTTATACATGTGTTACTTTTCTCCTGTGCATTACAACTTTGAGTATCTGTTATTCAAAGGTTTGTAGTCATTTTTATTAATAAAACCAAAACTGTATTTCTCCTGACCTTTTCAATACATATTGTTGAGAGAGTTTTGGTCATTCGGACAGATTATTATTTCCCCATAATGTCGGTTATTCCTGGATGATTTTTTCTCCATTCTTCATATTGTTGGAACAAATCAATACAGTTTTGGGATTGGCACATCTGACCGGTGCCCAGATCTGTGGTAGAGCTTCGCGTCTTACCATGACATCTCTCCAATACGGGCAGAACCTCTTTCTGGAAAGCAGCTAAATGGAATTTTTGTGGGATTAATGCTATGGGAATTCCGTCCAGTTTCCACCCACGTCCAGCCTTCACACCTTCGGCATTATCCTCTGTCAAGATGCCGTTGATAATGGAGACAACCAGTACCAACGATAAAACCGTACGCCACATCTAGCAACAAAAATCACCGGATCGTATACTAAATTGACAGACTGAACAAGTCTCTCAGCCGTACTTTACATTATGATGAGCACTTTCAGTTCAAATATAATTAATACCGTTCTTGACCAAAAAGGATGAGGGTGCATAGAACATTTAAAACATAAGAAACTTGGTACAAGAAAGTGCCCAAAATTATAGAATTACTTTCTTAAAGGGGAGTACCATCTTTAAAAAAAAAAAAATTCCTCGAACATAGCACAAAATTCCATCAAACAGCATGATAAAGAAAAGTAATTTTATCGGTTAGATAACTAACCAAGACATCCTCATCATTTTATGATACACTCTTTCTTTTAAAAAGCTTAGAAAACTTAATAACTAATTAATTTTCTAATGTTTTCAACGGAATTTATGAAGACAAAAATTATTATTTGGCTACACCATTTAAAGAATCCAATTGTGTGGTGGGCATATTGAACAATATGATCGAATATATCCATAAAACTTACAGTAGTTAGTCACGATCTTTCTCAATCACCACACACCGACAAGTACTTCGTCGGTAATTGTTTACTTTACACAAAGACAAACAATTATGTATCAGAAGTCCCTCATACAGGAAATTGTCAATACATGACAGTTCTCTAAATGCACTATATACATACATCTAATCATATTACCTCTAATATGTGATAGTATTGTGCATCATTTGCGTACTTGAACAATTTTTGCGCCGTTCTCAAATAGATTCATGTTATACTAAATATAGTAAGGCTTAGTTTCCTACCCAAACATTAATGTTTAAAGTAAATTTTCCAATAAATAATTGGAATATTGTGTGTTCTGATTAATGAAGTGTAAGGAATAACACATTATTTTAATGAATTTATCATTAAATTATAATTCAATTTTAACAATCCTCAATCTTACCTTAAAGTTTTTTGATACGCAGCCGTAGTACCTTCTGGGGGCAAACAAAACTCTTTGGAAGTATGTCGATTTCTGGTTTTAAGTAGCACGGTATCGCAATATCCCCAGATATATAGGAATTTAACTTACTTCTTCACACATATTACCAGTTTGAATTACTTAATATACACGTATGTCGTATTTTAAAAGATAGCATATATGGCGGAAACCTATTCCACAAAGCTAATTGAGTAAAAATATATTTCCATAATTTTTACACATATTAAGTCAACATTAAGACATTACCGCTACGCATCAATGTTTTTCATTTAGATTGTGTTAAGATTAGCAAATAGTTCTGACTTCGGAGTCAAGGCATGTTGTTATTATTTTAAGAAAATATAGCCACCATTCCAACGACTTTATTTTTTGGCGAATATGTTCTGAAAATTCACAAACTACCTTACACTGTAGATGTCTTGAACAAGTTAGAAATTCAGGGAAGAGGGGTTTAAGTCCATTAATTCATTATTATCTAGTTACTTACTCAAAGCCTATCAGTTGAGAATAAAAAAGAGTAAGCATCGCCTAGCGAGGCTGGCAGGTATTATGTGTAAACTTGGCATCGATGCACGAAGTTCTGAAGAAATGCAGAAAAGCTGCAAAGTGATACTGCGAAGCGATTGCCCCAAAACACCTCTTCGCAAGCTACTTGGAACATCGTTTCGAACACTTGCAACAGCGCTCAAACATGTCCTCCTAACGTAGAGTGTCGAGCGTGACATTTTGAGGAAAAGAGAGAACTGGTGGAAGTTAATTTGATGCCTGATGAGGATAAACCTTCCATTCCCATGCAATTTAAGAGACGGAATTTTTCAGATTATTTGTAATGTTTTGGACCAATCCAGCATTTGTTTCGCTATACATTTTACCCCAATCAAGATATTTTGCGTAGGATTAAGATCCTGGTATAAACAGGGATGGTCTGATGCGTTGTCATAAGTAAACCGTATCTTTAGACGCTATGAATTTTACAAAGCTTTGGTTAGTCCATAAGTTGTACATAAGTGAGATATCCTTCCATTAAAATGAACGCACGTCACTAAACACTCATGACATTTACAAACCAGATCGTATAGTCCAGACATTTTAGGGCTTACGTGAGCATTCACTTAGAAAATTTCCACAGTTAATTTGTTTATAATAACCGATGAATATACAAATATTTGCGTCCAATGAAAGCAGAAAACAGAAGTTCAAGGAATTGTACGAACAATATATATTTATAAATGTAGAGAAAGAAAAAAATTTGATCGCCTCCTTCGGTTTTCAAGCTTGGGTTTCTGGCTAGCAGGGCCAGCGCTCTAATCGACTGGGCAACAGAGGCTCACAACAGAACGACCGAAAAGTTATTGACGTAAAGGTTGCGAATCTTGATTTACGGTAGGCACTGACACGAGGACACTGGAACAGTTTTATCTATATTACATTTTATATATATTTATTTTGCATAGTTTACAGTAACAGTTCAGGTGAAAGTTGGTGTTAACTTCTACTTGCCCCATCTGCCCGCCTGGGTGCCATACCCATTGGCTTCTTTCCATGCTTCAAACTGTTTCATGAGCCCAACACAGGCTTCATTGGGGCATAGACTTGTTGAGCTTCTTGTCTTTCCGTGGCAAACCTCTAATAATGGTCGTATCTCTGTATGGAAAGCCACTACATGAAACTTCTGTGGGATTAATGAAATGGGAATTCCGTTAAGCTTCCACTCGGATTGTTTCTCGATAAGTAGACCATTGTTTGTATCCTCTGAATTGATTCCATTAGGGAGGCAGAAAACCAGGACCAAACACGTCAGAAGGCGCCACATCTGCAAAGATAGGTATGGCTTATTTTTTATACACATATAATAATTATATTCGAATCCACCGGCAATAAACCAAGTCAGATTTAGAATATAACTGGACAAATCATACTCCACTGGATTGGGTCACATTTACTACAATCTTTTTGTTAAACTTGACTTAAATAGTTTGAGCAGCCTTGATTTCAATCAAATCTAACAACGGTTTTGCCCATGCAAGATTATAATAGTTTTGCTTTAAACTAATGTTAAAATAGTTTGGAAAAAATATCACCAATCGTTTTGCCAAACAAAATCAAATGGACAAACTTAAATTTATGTTTGGACAATAGCACCCTTTAATGTTTGAATAATTTATAGACTTGAATTTGATGAAATTATATCTGATTATCAAATAAACGCAACAGTCCAGCACATATAGGACACACGATTTTAAAATCTCGTCGGCATCTTGGGCGAATATGAAATGATTTCAAACTGTTGCACTTACCATCAGGTTAAATGATCAAGAGAAAGAGTGTTCTGCTAGGTAATGCAGATAGGTGAGCTTTATTAAACGATTCCCAGTTGTAGTCTCTGTCTCACGCCAGCCCTCGCGATTTGGGAATTTAAATAAAACTCACAACACTTGTGAGTGGTGAAGTGGACTTGTCGACTGACAGTAAGGGGTAAACACAATTTGGATTTTAGGACCACGGGCTTTAAGATATTGCGTGGGTTGTAAATGATTGAATACAAATATAGACCCCCTGCTGGACAATGCTGTCAAGCTTGTTAAAGTTTGTGAAATATAGAATCTTTCCTGGAAAAAACCCATTAAAATTAAACAACTGAAACTTCTGTTTTATTTATTTTTACCAAGAGAAGACCAAAATGTACTCCCTATTTATATTTGAACTGTAGGCCTAATGTTATTCATCCAACCTCACCCTTTCTCTGTGTGATGCTGGAAAAACAACTTGCATGGAAAGATATAAGTTAGGTGGTTTCAGGAAAAGCTTGGTTGCTGAGAAGACCTGCATGTAAGTTGAAGCTTCACAGAGCTATGCGTCAAGGTTAGATTATTGTTGCGGGGCACATGATTCGGAATGTGTCTCATCGAAGTCTAAGTTAATTACAATACAGTGTTCTGCTGTTCGCTTATGAATCGGGGCTCTGAATGGCCCTTGTCACTAAGAATCTGCTTACGTAGGCCTACTGCTAGGCTCGCTAGCAATCTTCAAACCCCGTAGGCCTAGAGCCCAACCAGACGTGGGAAAAATATTCTTTCTGTGAAACCATACTTATAAGACATAAAATAAACATACAAAACTAAAATTTCTGGTTGGCAACCAAAATTCAATTTGCAGCATTGGTCTTCTGGTTGCAATTTAGTTTCAAATAGGTGAAAGCAAAGAACAATGTGAAAGCCAATACACTTGATATGGAATTTTACCCAATAAATAACATTAACAAAATTCTGAGGTGAGTCTCATGTATTTATTGCATGAGATATAACTTATTACAACTTGTTTGCTTATTTAGTATGGTAAGCGGAGTAACCGTTGTGCTTCTTCTTAAAACACAGACGAACATCACACTTCTCACAAGATGTATCAGTGTAACCATCTTTACGCATTTAACACCGCCCTCGCTTTTCCAACTTTACTGGCAAATGTCCCACGAAGTCAAAGCGCACATCGATCGACTGGCCAACTCTCATGCGCTAGCTTAGGGGTGTAGACTGTCCTCTAATCTCCAGTTGGTCGCACATTCTTTCGGACTGGTGCATTAACAAGAGAACAGGCAGCTGAAATATTTGAGTTAAACTTAAGGTGGGAAAGTTGTTCCTTTTTTGGAATTCCAAGCACCTGGCAATGTTGGCTAGAGGAGCCAAGTTTGTACAAAGAGAGGTTGTAACAGTGTGCCAAACGGTTCGGGGCCAAATTAAGAAGAATTAGTGTCTCAGCTCGATTGCCATACCATGATTACGCTCATCTGATAGCTACATTCAACAAAGTGATCTACCTCCCGTGTTTTTTTTTTCTTAACTGGCAATTTGGTATACTCGATTTGTGCGTTCAGTACCAAGACACAATATATCACGTTCTTTGAGTTTTACTGTCAAATTAATACTTGTAAATAAATTATTAGCTAAGACTCTATATTTTTACCACCTGGAAGTGAGGAACAAAATTGAGTTACATCTTCAGATACACCGAGACTTTCCCCAGTATAATGAGTCTTACGTCTCCTCTCCATTGATAAACGTCAAACTCATAGAACAGTCCTGATATATACCGCATCTACACCATATTTTGAACCCCACGTGGTTTGTTACCCATATGTTGTTTTACACTGCTAAAATTCTTCTTGAACGAGACCATTGACTCCTCAATTGAGTTATACTCTTCTGGAATCAGTTTTTGACAGTTATCCCTGAAGTCAGTCAGCCATGGCCTCATTTTCCAAAGTTTATCGTTTGTTTTCAGACACACATTCGAGAATCGGTTTTATTTAAAAAATTAAATTTGTCCCGACCTCATTATATTATATTTTTGCCAAGAGTAATCACACTGGCACAGGGATATTGACTAATTAAAGTCGATAAATTATCTCATGTTCTAAATAAATTTTCAGAGACAAGTTTCTAGAAGGACCTGAATCTCGAGTTGTTCTGGATAACCTATAAGGCGCATCTCGAGAAAAGGCAATACATGTAACATGTAAATTGTGAAGATAAATATGTGGCGAATATGTAACTATGGATGCCAGATGCGGCCACTCTTGCATTCGCAGTTTCTCCCCTTCAAAACACAATGCAAAAGGACAAAACCACGAAGCGAAAGTGCAATAGTCGAAACTACGAAACTGCGACACGAAACTACGAAAGTGTAACACAAAATCACAAAAGTACGCGGCAAAACCACGAAACTACAAAGGGTTTGTCGACTTCGCGTTTTCGTTGTTTCTACACTAGTGTCCAAAAGAAACGATACCAACTTGTTTTCAAAATATTTTGTTACGAATTGATTTTTGTAATATGA